>VMDO01007243.1:58217-93208 GCA_007922755.1 Pedetes capensis
AAAAAAAAAAAAAAAAAAAAAAAAAAAAAAAAAAAAAAAAAAAAAAAAAAAAAAAAAAAAAAAAAAAAAAAAAAAAAAAAAAAAAAAAAAAAAAAAAAGGAAAAGAAAAGAAAAGAAAAAGAAAAAAACAGCCAAATATAGGATAACTGTCCACATGTTTTACATTTAAGGAAACTGGCTGTCACTATAATTAATAACATTAAATGACTGAATAGAGAAATACTTTCTTCACCAAAGGAGAAAAACTCCTTTCCAATATGTGGGAACTTTGAACAAAATATAAAAGTTGAGAGGTATCGTAGTGTTTGCTCCCTAAAAGCTGAAATGTAAATAAGTATAACTTAATAAAGCAAGAATTTAAGCATGTAGTCTTATTTTTCTTTATACCTGAAACCCCATAGAATATGTGAAATATTCTAAAAAATTATTCAGCATAATCATGAAACACTGTAAACACAACACTCCAGGAAGGAACTACAAAAAAATCATTACAACTTGCTCCTATAGAAAAGCAATAAAATTCTATACAGTTTGCTTTAAAATGGCATTGATTAGCTTTAGCTAGTTTTAAAGTCAATTGCAATGTAGATACAAAGCATGATTATTATAATAGTATAATTTATTTTGAATGTGGCTTTCAAATGCAGTGTTTAGACAAAGTTTTCATAAAGAATAACAATTCTAATATAGATACATACATTTATACATACACAATTATGTGCATATATTCATATGTATGGTTTATGCAAGCCAAAGAGGTAACATGGGCTGGGATTTAGCTCAGTGGGTAGAGCGCTGCGCTGCAGTCTCTGAGATCCCGAGTTCAATTCCCAGCACCGCAAAAATGGGAGAAGGGCCTGGCAATCCACTCCCAAGGCAATCCAGAAGCACTCAGCCATTGAAGACCCTATGAGGGTGGCTATGAGTCAGATACCGACTTGACGGCACCTAACAACAACAACAAGAGGTAACATATAGTGACTCATGAAATCTTCAGAAATTGTGAGAATATCTTGCAAAACAAAATAATTATTAAAAATTAAACTAATATCCCTTTAATTAAATGTTATAGCAAATATAGAGATAATTAATACTAAAAATGGGGCTGGGATTTGGCTCAGTTCGTAGAGCACTGCGCTGCAGTCTCTGAGGTCCTGAGTTCAATTCTCAGCACTGCAAAAATGGGAGAAGGACCTAGCAATCCACTCCCAAGGCAATCCTGAAACAGTCAGCCATTGAAAACCCTATGAAGGTCGCTATGAGTCGGATACCGATTTAACGGCACCTAACAACAACAACAACAATACTAAAAGTACATCATTCTCTGATTATTTACCACATTATAAACTACATATATTTTCTTGAGATTATTTCTGTGTATTGCATTTGTATGGTAGAAATATTACATGTTGGTAAACTATTACTCTTATCTGTCTTATTTTGTGCAGCAAAAATACTTTCATACCTTGAAAGTGGCTAAGAAAGGAATATTTTAGCCACCCAAATCAGTAAATATTATGAATTGAGGTTATTTTGGAGGGAGTCAGTTATTAAACATGTATACACTATTACATATAGTTATATGGTTAGTTATGTTACTGCTCAATTACTATCAGCCTGCAGCGATAGCCCTGTGACGTCCGATCCCGCCAGATCTCGGAAGCTAAGCAACGTCAGGCCTGGTTAGTACCTGGATGGGAGACCACCTGGGAACACCAGAAGCTGTAGGCTTGGGAGAAGGACCTGGCAACCCCCTCCCAAAAATCAATCTGCCATTGAAAACCCTATGAACAGCAGAGAAGCACTGACAATAGTGTTTCCCCTGTTGTACAGAGGGTCGCTATGAGTCAGATACCGACTTGAAGGCACCTAACAACAACAACAACAACAATGACTATCATGTCAGTAACATTAATGCAACTGACATGAATCAAGCAAATGAAATAATAGAACTTTATTAATGAAGTTGTTTATAGAATCTGCTTTTAGATCTATGGCTAAGTAAGCTTTCTAGTTCTTTCCTGTATAAATGAATAAATTTACTCGTGAACACCAACTGTCCTGATATCTGCAAGCTATCCTTGAGGCACCAAGTCATGAATATAGCCACTCTGTGGAGAGAACTCTAAAGATTAGAGAGAGAGAGAGAGAGAGAGAGAGAGAGAGAGAGAGAGAAGACGGACCCAAGCATACTGTGCAATCTCTCTCAAAATCAGGTATCAATTAGTTCATGTTTAGTTGTCATAGAAAAAATAATGGCTAAATGAGATAGAGCCTATATAAAAAAGTTTGGAAGTAAGTGTTGTATGAGTGCCCTGGCCCTGCTTAACTTGCTGTTCTGAGATCTTAAATATGTCACCTTTTGTTGCAAGTTGGCTGCAGGAACACCCTCTCATTTGCACTCAGCCTTTAGGAAAGAGATAAAACACAGCCCATCCTTCCCCATGGAAAACTCCCTAAAACACTACTCACCTCTGGATCTCATGGGTGGAAACAGTCACAGGAACACAGCTAGTTGCCATAAAAACTTGTAAATGTAGTCTCTTAGTTAGAAACATTAATTCTAAGGATAAATCCTATATTTTAGAACCAAAAGTAACAAGGGGGTTGTATGAGAATTGTTGTCATATTCACAAATTACATAATTCACTGAATTGTTGTTGTTAGGTGCCATCGAGTCTGTATCCGACCCTCTGTACAACAGGGGAAACACTATTGTCAGTGCTTCTCTGCTGTTCATAGGGTTTTCAATGGCAGATTGATTTTTGGGAGGGGGTTACCAGGTCCTTCTCCCAAGCCTACAGCTTCTGGTGTTCCCAGGCCGTCTCCCATCCAGGTACTAACCAGGCCCGACCCTGCTTAACTTCTGAGATCTGACGGGATTGAATGCCACAGGGCTACAGCTGCAGGCAATTAATTGAATAGGAAAACAGATATCAATGTAGCTAAATGCCAACGTAGAAATATAAAGTGTGGCAAATGAATGTTCTACCAAAACATCTGCTTTCTCATTCCTTGATCCATTACAGTGAGATAATGGAAATCTCACTCATAAAAGTGCAAATCAACTGCAAGAGACTCTACAAATAATTAAAGAACTATAAAAACTTAGAATTCTGATCACTGAATATTTAGTCCTTGGGTATTTAACAAGGGAGGGGATATTTGCATTCATACAAATTATCCCATATTTAACATAAAAATTATTTAAGTGAAACCTAAGTAATTGTGACCGGTTTAGAAGAAAAATCTAAACTATAGGAAAGATAACATATAGTATATTCTAAAGAAAAAATGCAATTTGATTTTACCATATTATGAATTGTCCCAAAATTAGACTAAAATAGTATGACCTGCACAAGGCTTTAAGAATGAGTTATGATAAGTGGCAGGAGAAGGATGTGTTAGTCCACTCCCCAAAACAATCCCAAAACAGTCAGCCATTGAAAATCCTACAAGGGTCACTATGAGTCCTACCCGACTGGACAGCACCTAACAACAACATGGTAAGTGGATAAAAGTAATCCATAAACATAAGGATTGGTTTGAACTAAACCTGACTTTCTGAAGAAACTCAGGTTGTTTAAATTGTCTTTTTAAGTAGGGTAATCATTGTTAACAGTATACATTTGTGTAGCAAATACTTTCTTTATAGGTACATCAGCTTAACTACCATAATGCTTGTCTAAATTTTGGCAAACACTGAAAAGCTGATGTCTAAATTAATGAGATTTTCTTTTAAATTCTAATTTTTGCAAGGACACAAAGTTTCATCATCAGTAATATACTTTTTAATCCTTGATGAAATGCCTGAAATAAGTACTGTGTCATTATAAAGTAATTCCAACTACAAGAGAATATTGAATGTGCCTTAATATTCCTTGGTAATGTGACTTTGCAGTACTTTTGCAAGCATCAGTGCAGAGTCACTTAACATTATGTGATTAAGTTAGCATGTTTTAAACATTTCTGGTTTATGGAGTGCACAATAAATCAGCATGTTTGTAGCTGCTGCTGAGAAAGAGTAATTTTCATCTACAGAACAGAAGTTTTAACATTTGCCTAATATTATGCCCTTGCTCTAAGATTTCCTAAGCATTGAACTTCAATATATGAATCACTTTTAATCACAGAAAATAAGCATGATAATTAAATGCAAAGAAGCATAGGCTCATAGTCAATGTTTGTTCTAATGAGAACTTAACTTCTGCTTATGTCAGATAATTTAGCTCTCAAAGCTGTAACTGACTATTAAGCCAAGGAAAAATCTAAGCAAATCTATAATAAATTCCTCCAGGAATCTAGAAAAAAATTTCCCTATAACTATTAAGTGTATTCTCACCATTAAAGAGGTCACAGTTTCTCTGGAGCTATAAGTACACCCACATCACATGCCTCATCAGTTTTCAGTCTATATAGTGCCATTCACTTAATATCTAAGATCATGTTAGAAACACTAACAAAAACTCGCTTGATGTAGCCAGGCTCATTTGTTGAGCCTGCAAGGTTAAATAAGTCTAATTAAAGGTGGTGGTGAATTTTAAATGACTTTTGCACCCATTCTTCTGTCCTCCAGACATTGTTCAAAAGACTTGAATGTTAACAATGTCTTCAGGCTTGTTTTTAATGGCATAATCATTACATAGTGGGAGGAAGTGAATCGGTTCATGCAAAAAAACAGAACTAGGCAAACTACCTAACATCATGAGAAATGATTAATTTGTTTTCTTGAGCAGGAGAACAGATAAGCATTGGATTGCCTTAATCCATGTGGGTCACTGACATGAGTGCTTCTCTCAGTCAGTTTTCATAACTTTGAAAATACATATATGCATATATATATATATATATATATATATATATATATATTATTGTTTGTTTTGTGGTACTGAGGGTTCAACCCAGGTCCTCTTACTTGCATGCTTTGCTGTACCATTGAGCTGCCCCCTCAGCCCTTTTTTGTTGTTGTTTTTTACTTTTTGAGATAGGGTCTGGCTAAATTACGCAGCCTGCCTCTGGTCTCGAAATTTTGATCCTCCTGCCTCCGCTTCCTGAGTTGCTGGGATTACAGGCATGCGCCACCACGCCCAGCTGAAAATCAGTATTTTAAATCAGGTGTAATTATAGGAAAAAGATTGAAGATGTGTTTTTAAAAATTATAACATATCCATAATTTACTTGATTAGATTGTGATGATGGAAAGCTCAAATCAAAGAGCAAAGGAAAGACTGTGACATGAAGTTAAGAATTAGTTTTAAATCTTGCTGAATTAAAGCAGTCAGATTAGCTACCTCTTCTCATTTGGAAAAGTGGGGTCCTTAGACATGAATTTAGACCAAATTCCTGAATGTTTGTGGTGGACATCAAGATGCTATATGATAGATAACCAGAGTTACACAGTAGAGCTTAGAAGGTAGAGATGAAATAATATCTTAAGTCAGGTACATACCTTGGCTTCTTACTATTTAAAAGCAGGAAATATTTTTTCTAATATTCAAAAAAGAAGAAGCTGCATAATCTATATAACCATAACACTCTTTTTCAATCTGTTGCAGGGCTAAGGTTAACCAACTAGCTTACATTTTAAGAAATCACAGACACCTTCAATGAGTGATAGCACACGAACACAGCCTCATGCAGAGCAAAATGTAGGACACAGACCTGGCTCTGCAATGCCAAGAATTAAGAATTCAATTAATATTTGTTTACTATTTTTGTTTGCTTGCTTGCTTGCTTTGTTTATTAAAGGTCAAGTATGGATTAGGTTGATAATATAGAATATCTTGGATCTGAATACATAGGAATTATTTTTCACCCAGTCACAGGCTCTTCTCCAAGAAACACCAATTGAGTACTCAAGAAATGGAATGGACAAAGCCTCCATCTGTGATGTCAGGTTGAGGAATGGGGAAGGTGGCCACCACTGCAGAAAAGGCACAAAGCTCTGCTGAAAGCACTTCTTGGATTATTACTCCTAAATTTAAAAATTTGAAGATGCTACAGAAAGAAGAAAATCTATTGTCCCCTAAGACAGCTGGAAAGATTCATTGCAGCTGAAGAAGTGACATAGTTTTTATCCATAAGAAAGTCAATGGAATCATCCTTGCCCGCAAAACAAGAGAACTATTGTTAAAGGAAACCAAAAAAGCCCTGTTCCACAGACACTGGGACTCAGGTACTGTGTCTGAGTCTTGCTCAGGAAAACAAACAGCCTCTCCACTCAAGAACAGGCTAGCAACCATTAGCAATCTTCTGGGAGAACAACAAAAAGCAAGGAGATAGACTTTGAGAAAATAGTGAAAAAAGGTGGAAAGCTGAAGGTGGAAACAAATAAGAACAGTGCTTCACCAATCCAGTTCTTACTGTATATATTTAGGAAAATACTAAAAAAAAATTGCAAAGCCAGCAGTAGATCAAAACAGCTATAATAGCAGCAGCACCCAAATTTAGGTCACCTTCTGACCTTATCAATTCAGTTCCTCCATGGTAAAGTCATACAAGGATCCATGCTGACACTGAGGCTAAGTATACACTCTACACCTCAGTATCTACATTCCAATATAGGATGTCCAACTTCCAAATAAATATTGTAAGACACACCTAAAAAGCAAGAAGAAAAGCGACCCACCATCAAGAGACAAAGCACTTAGATATGCCCAATTGTTGGGACTACCAACGAAATTAAAATAATAATTAACATACTGAAGAGACTGTTAGAAAAGTTGTATACTATATATGAATAGATAGGAAAGGCAAATTGGAAATTGACAGAATAGAATTAATTGAAGGGATAAAATTAAAATGTTAAAGCCGGGCGCAGTGGTGCATGTCTGTAATCCCACTGGCTTGGGAGTCAGAAGCAGGAGGATCACAAGTTTGAGACCAGAGGCAGTCTGTGTAATTTAGACAGACCCTATCTCAAAAAGTAAAAAAGTGGGCTGGGTGTGCAGCTCAGTGGTCCACCACTTGCAAAGTATGCAAGCACAAGGCCCTGGGTTCAACCCCCAGTACCGCAAAAAAATAAAAATAAAAAATAAAATAAAATAAAATGCTAGGTAAAACCCCATAATACCATATAAAAAGAACATCTTTGAAGAATTGACTGTAATACTTAACACAGACATGGGAAGAACCAGCTGACTTAGGTTATACAGATATTGGACTGGGGGTTTAGCTCAGTTGGTAGAGTAATTGCTCTGCGTGGTCTGAGGCTCTGAGTTTGATCTCTGGCACAACAAAAATAAGAGAAGGGTCTGGCAGCCCACTCCAAAAACAAAAACAACCAGCCATTAATATCTCTATGAGTAGCAGAAAAGTGTTTCATTCTGTTGTACATAGGATTGCTGTGAGTCAGATGGACATGACTCACCAGAACCTAACAACAACAAATAGAAAGTACCCAAGATGAAACGCAAACAGAAAAAAAATAGCTGAAAATAAAGATAAGATATGATACAGACTGTAACAAAAATATGCTTCATATTTTGACAACTTAGAGGAGAAGGACAAATGCCTTGAAACACATATACTAACAAACTCACCTAACAAAAAATGGATCATATTAGGCATGCCATATCTCTTAAAAGAATAGTTAAGAAACCTCCTAATCCTTCACAGGGGTACTTATAATTCCCCTAGTTCAATTCAGGCCGGCAGCTATATCCCTGTGGCATCCAATCCTGTCAGATCTCAGAAGCTAATCAGTGTCGGGCCTGGTTAGTACCTAGATGGGAGACGGCCTGGGAACACCAGAAGCTGTAGGCTTGGGAGAAGGACCTGGCAACCCCCTCCCAAAAATCAATCTGCCATTGAAAGCCCTATGAACAGCAGAGAAGCACTGATAATAGTGTTTCCCCTGTTGTACAGAGGGTCGATATGAGTTGGATACCGACTCGACAGCACCTAACAACAACAACAACAAGTTCAATTCAGTGAACATCCAGAATTGAGAATCCCAGCTCTGGCTCTAGATGGAGAGTAGAAGGGAGTTACTGATGAGCCATGAGATGATTATTAGTGTTATTTACAAGTTCTGGAAGTACTAGGCTGGTCCACTAATCTCAAAAAAGGCATTTGTTTCAGGGGCAAGTTGGCAGGCTGAACTGACAAGTAAAAACAAAACAAAACAAACAAACAAACAAACAAAAAACCAGAGTATTTGCCCAGATCAATGACTCTCAGCCAAAGCCATAACAGAGAAAGAACTGCTGGGGGTGAAACCCAGACAACTATAATTTTTAAGCTCTGCAGGTGTTTTTAATAAAAGCCAATTTTGAGAACTATGAGGCCGACAGGTGGAGATTTTTAATGAGGGCACAGCTAAATCTTCTTTATAAGCACAGATGAGTAACATGTTTAAAACTGCACTATTTTAATAGCAGAAATCATTCTTTACCTCAGTTATGAAAGAAATCATCAACTTGCCTAAATGCTTCTTCCACATTAAGCCTAGACGGATGTCTGACTAAACATCCTTATCCAATTACCTACTTAGCATTCCAGGAGTCTCTTTTACACGGGAGATTCTTGCACTGGACACATGCTTTTTGAATCTTGTATGTGACAGAAAAATTTGCATGTACTCGTACTCCTTTAGGGTTTTCCTATGGGCCTAAGAATTAAATTAAAAATCAAACAGATCAATAGGAGAAAAAACACAAATTTATGTAAGTTTTATATGACATAGGAGCATTCATAAGAAAACAAATACCAAAAGATACAATTGGAGTTCAATCCTTATACACTGAATTAGAGAAAGTCATAAATTGTGAGAAAACTAAATTATTTAGAGAGGCTAAAAGATGGGAGTCATTTTAATAAAGTCTGCATAGAATTCTTTTGCTGCCATACCCCTGTGGTGACCTATCCAGTCAGATCTCAGAAGCTAAGCAGGGTTGGGTCTGATTATTACTTGGATAGGAGATGGCCTGGGAACACCAGGTGTTGTAGGCTTGGGAGAAGGCCCTGGCAACCCACTCCCAAAAATCAATCTACCATTAAAAACCTTATGAATAGCAGAGAAGCACTAACAATAGTACTTTGCCTGTTGTGGGTCGCTATGAGTCTGACATTGACTAGACAGCATCTAACAACAACATAAAATTCTTTATTAAAAAAAAGTACTTTCCTTCTAGTACACAGAAGGTGTCTGTTGAACCTGATGTGAGCTCTTTGGCATGGGAGGGATGCTTGGGGCCCACAGCAAAACCAAAACATGTTCCAGGAGCCAAAGAGATTTAACATGCGTTATTCCAGGGTGTTTTTCCATGGTGCCACCAGCCACGGCTGATGTCTTCTTCATGCCCTATTGCCCCACCAGGTCCCCCAATCTTCTCTGTGCTCTCCAGTCCTCTCCGTTCCCCATCCTTTCCACATGCGCCCAATACTGGTATAGGGGCTTCTTAAAGCTGTTACACAATAGTGGCTAATTGCCCAGGCCACTGTCCAGTCATATTATAGTTACATGGGGTTATGTCATAGTAATATTGTGTGCATATGGCAATCTGTGTCCATTATTGCAGAATGTTTACATTCTGATTCAGGTCACCCAGACCTGACCTAAAGGTAACTTTCACAGGGACTTTTCATCTCCTACTTTTAAGTAATAATATGAAGGTCAAAGTCATCTTTTGTAACTGCTGTTTCACAAGTGTCTTTAACTCAAAAATAGCTAATATTGCAATGTGGCATATTTTGGAGAAGCATATTCTTAACTCCTTCAATGTCAAGGGACTCCATATCAGATAACACAAAAACCAAAAACATAAAAGCAATGTAGTTACATAAATAAGCAAAACAGACAATCCTGGGAGTTAAAAATGCGAAATAAACACAAGAGAACAGGAAAATATTCTAATCTGCATTTTAAAATCCAATTAGCATTACACATAAAGCAGATAATAATTTTAATTATTGTTGTTAGGTGCCACCGAGTCTGTGTCTGACTCATAGCGACGACCCTCATAGGGTTTTCAAAGGCTGACTGTTTCAGGATTGCCTTGGGAGTGGATTGCCAGGTCCTTCTCCCATTTTTGCGGTGCTGGGAATTGAACTCGGGATCTCAGAGACTGCAGTGCAGCACTCTACCAACTGAGCTAAAAAATTTTTAATTAGACATGAGAAATAAATTGAAAACTGTAAGTCATTATAGAGAAAAATGAAAGAATAAATGAAAAGACATACTATACTCGTGTGTCAGAAAACTCAATCATGTGCAAGTTAACTTTGTTTCCACTTGCCTGATGCAATCCCAGTATATACCTCAGGAGGGATTTTTGTAGAAATTGATAAAATGATTCTAAAATTAATGTGAAAATTGAAAGGACCTAGAATATGTAAAGGGCTTAGATTTAGCTCAGTTGCTAGAGCACCGCTCTGCAGTCTCTGAGGTCCTGGGTTTGATTCCCAGCACCACAAAAATGGGAGAAAGACTTGGCCATCCACTCCAGAAGCAATCCCAAGACAATCAGCCATTGAAAACCCTATGAGGGTCATTATGAGTCAGACACAACTCGAAGGCACCTAACAACAACAGAATATACAAAATAATTATGAGAAAAGATATTTTTTGACTAGTAATACCTAATTTCAAGATTTATTAAAAAGTTACAATGGTCAACACAATATAGTGTTGCAAAAACAGAGAACCTTTTATAGAACAGTATATATATATATATATATATATATAGAGAGAGAGAGAGAGAGAGAGAGAGAGAGAGAGAGAGAAATCCAAAGGTCTAGTTGATAAAGAATACTATTTGAACAAACAGTGCTTGAACAACTATTTTTCCATGCCTTAGCATCCCTGGAAAAATTACAAATCTCCAGTGTGTACCTGTCACCTGTGAAATAAAGGAACTGGAAATGGATCTTAGAGATGGTTGAAAATTCTAAACTCTAAAATACATGAAAGAAAATGTAGAAGAAAATGTGACAGGATTAAACAAAGATGTCTTACATATGACAAAATTAATCAAAGAAAATATTGAAAAAAGGGGATTCATCAAATTTAAAAATGTCTGCTCTTGAAAGATATTATTAAGAAAATGAAAAACATGGCAAATTTTTAAAGAAAGGAAGAAGAAAGGAAGGAAGGAGAGAAGGAAGGAGAAAGAAATAGAAAAAAGGAAGAAAGAAAAAGAGAAAGAAAGAAAAAGAAAGGGAAAGGAAAGGAATGAAAGAAGGAAGACAGGAAGGAAAGAAAACAGAAAGGAAGAAAGAAATTTCAGAGGATAATGGATAGGTGCATTTTCCTGATTACAGTCACAGTCACATGGTTGTATTTATACAGCATATCTGTTGCATAACATATTTTCCCTGAGGAGACATAAAGAGAACATCCATTAACTTAGGATAGAGAATGCACAGACAGACCAGAGAAAGAATTATATAAAGTCACAGGGGAGTATCACTCCCAGCTTATGTTTGTCTCTTATATAGGCATCTCTCTCTAGAATAGGGGTGGCCCATGTGGACTACTTGGCACTTCCCCTCCCTCCACCAGGAAATGCCAATGGGCCCAATCTCTTGAGGGCCTCCTCTTGTGGGACTTGCTTCCTCCATGGGGGGAATACTAATAGACCCTCTACCATTGTAAGTCCAACTATCAGCTGTGTAGTTGATTTCCTTGCCATGACTAAGGGCCAAAGTCTTCTGGAGGTCACCATGCCGTTCTGTTTAAGATGATGATAGTCACATTCAGCCTGGAGGAAATAGCCACATTACATTATGAAACTGACCTAATTATAAACTTTACTATGGGCATATATGACAATAAAACCTCAAAAAACTAATAATAAATCAAATAAAAATAAGAGAAACCCATCAAAAATGGGTGGAATACCACCTTCTAAATCATTAGCCATGTAAAGAATGACAGAAAATTGTACCAATATACAATAAAACATGACAGGAGAAATTAGTGAAGAAAAGACATAGTTACCAAAACCAAAAAATACCTTTTAATTTTCAAATGATATTCAATCCATCACTATGTATAGTCAGTTTTACCTACAGAATATACTTTAGATAACCTACTATTTAAATGAAGACTTGAAAACTTCAGCAGTTTAAAGACTAGCAGCCACAGATGTTCATATGACTGTAATAATAAAATAAAGTCACTGAAGAAAATTATTCTTGAAGAAATTACAACATATGTTAGTATATGAGAAATCTAATTATCCCAGCATTAATTTATTTTAATGAGTCAACTCAACGTTGTGAAACTGTATCTAATTGTACCAGCATCATTGAAAAGCATAAAGATGAGATTGCATCTAAAATAAAAGAACTTATTAATTTCATGAAGATTTTTTCCCCTGAGGTAAAACAAACATCATGAAGTAACTAAATTCAGCCAGAATATTGACTGCCTTTGAGAATATAGACAATTATTTGGACTACACTTTATTTCCCCAAATATGAAAATGGGTCTGGAGAAGCTGGTTGGTTGTGGGTTTAATGACAGCACGCTGGCAATACTGTCATGCTGCCCTCAGATATAACAGCATCCCTGGGATTCGAGAGAATAATGCAATCATGTTTTTGCCCACAGTATGACTGGAAAGCAATAACAGTACTTAATGTCTGAAAGCTGCAATTTCCTTACCTGAAGATGATCCTTAAGATCCCTTACACCTCTAACATCTGTAATTCTCAAATATATGACAAATTTGGCTAATACAAGTAACTTCCATAAGTCTCATGAGGGCACATATTACCATCGTAAAAGGAAAAGTACCAAAAGTTTTACCCTTTCCCACAGAACGAAGCAATGCTTTGTAACCCTTTGTAAAAAAAAAAAAAAAAAAAAAAAAAAAAAAAAAAAAAAAAAAAAAAAAAAAAAAAAAAAAAAAAAAAAAAAAAAAAAAAAAAAAAGACAGCTCAGTTCAAGAATGTCACAAGGACAATAATGAGAGTCTAATATGCCAGTATTTCATATTATATAGATACTACATATAGTCACAGGCATGGAAGTAGGCATTTCCCAGAAGTCCTTGGCTATTCTGAGGAGAGGTAAAGTCCATTAAGATGGTGTTTGTGTCCCAAGTTCGAGGCCAGATGTAGCCTGCGTAATTTACGAGACCTTATCTCAAAATATGAAGTAAAAATAGGCTGGGGGAGACAGCTCAGTGGTTGAGTGCTTACAAAAAAAATAGTATCTGTATCCAAGGAAATAACCACATGGAAGCTCACAATCATAAACAAAAGGCCACTATGCTAGGATTAATTTGGTAGACAAACACATGACATGCCTGTTATTTGGAACTGCAAAAGAAGTAATCAGATATAAAGCAGTTACTATGTTTAATTCATGGTCTCCATCATCATTCTGGGAGAAGGACCAGGCAACCCATGTCCAAAAATCAATCTGCCGTTGAAAACCCTATGAATAGCAGAGAAGCACTGACAGAAGTGTTTTTGCCTGTTGTACCATAGGGTTGCTATAAGTCAGACACCAACTCAACAGCACCTAATAACAACAAATCGTCACTCATGTAAATTTCCCTGATTAACTTAATTTACTTGTATTAATTGCCTGCAGCCGTAGCCCTGTGGCAGCTAATCCCTTCAGATCTCGGAAGCTAAGCAGGGTTGGGCCTGGTTAGTACTTGGATGAGAGAACGTCTGGGAACACCAGGTGCTATAGGCTTGGGAGAAGGACCCAGCAACCCACTCCCAAAAATCAATCTGCCATTGAAAACCGCATGAACAACAGAAAAGCACTGACAATAGTGTTTCCCCTGTTGTATGTAGGGTTGCTATGAGTCGGATACTGACTCGATGGCGCCTAACAACAACAACTTGTATTAATTAGCAACACAGAATTCAAAGAAGATACAATCTAGAGGAAACCACAATGTTTGTTTTATATGTAAAATATATATAAAAATGCCTTTACTATTATAGAATGAATGTAAATTAGAGGCTCTTTGGAAAGTATAATCATGCTAAAGTCATGGGAATTACACCCAGGTCTCATTTTCCTTCCTCATAGATACTCTGTAGGAGAGTATCTGGAAATATAGAGACATTTGAGGTTAAAAACCTCAATATTAAATTCAAATCAAAGAAATAGTCAGTACAATTTTTATAAACTATAACCTGATAATAAAATGAAGAAAATGTAACAATTTACTTTTAAACATTAAACTAGTCAACTTTTCTCTCTACTCCCTCATAGAAAAAATGGCATTAACAATGACAAATTAACATAAGAAAAAAGAGAAAAAAATCATGCTTAGTGAATTACTTGTATACACTCCTTGATTAATTGGGAAATGTGCTATGACTTGTTATAGCAATTAAGATTTTTAAAAATACTTCAAAAAACTTCAAGAAGTTTCTCATTCTACTATGCAATTAAGTTAAAAATTTGAAGAAATTTTCTCATACATATTTAAAGAGGATAAAATTTTATGTTAGAATAATTATCACTTATAAAAATTATTACAGATACTCTAATTAAACCCTAATAAATATCTAAAATATGTTGTTGTTGTTGTTGTTAGGTGCTGTTGTGTAGTGTCCGATTCATAGCAACCTCATAGGATTTTCAATGGCAGATTGTTTTGGGAGTGACTTGGGAGTGGGTTGCCATGTCCTTTTCCCATTTTTTCGGTGCTGGGAATCGAACTTGGGACCTCAGAGACTGCAGAGTGGCACTCTACCAACTGAGCTAAATCCCAGACCTGATCTAAAATATAATAACACAAAAATTTAGACATATTTCACTCAGATTGCTGAAATATACCTAACAAGCACATTTTGAAAACTAAGATAGTAGTTGAGGAAACTAAAGAACAATGTCTCAGGTTTTGTTCATGAGGAAGCAGAATTTGAGATTGAGTCAATGTGCAGCACGATTACGAGGGAAGGCCCTGGGGATCAACATTTATGTAAAGCAGAAGCCACAGCAGATTTGAGCCGACAGAAGAGCACAACTTCAGCTAGGTAACAGGAAATATGGGTCAAGAGACTTGTCCTTATTTGCTTTAAAAGGGCTCAGCCTTTATAAATTCTCCCACAAGTCACTGAAGGTGAATCACCCAGGAAAGGGCACGACTTTTAGCAAAGAATCTTTCTGCACCTGGAAGAGTGTCTGAAGGATGCTGGTGAAGAGACGATATGTACCCTCGGTGCTCCCAGCCACTGTGGCAAGTTCCTCATGAAAGACCGGTCTGGCTGGGCTTCAACAGTCAGTTATGAGGTATAAAATTGGAGATGTCAAAAGCAATAGATCTATAGAACACTGATTATACACTCAAATATAAATAAGACAAAATTATTTTTTAACCACTGGAAGTTATTTTAAATAACATTATTATTATTGATGTTGTTGTTGTTGTTAGGTGCCCTCGAGTCTTGTTCGACTCATAGAGACCCTCATAGGGTTTTCAATGGCAGATTGTTTCGGGATTGCCTTGGGAGTGGCTTGCCAAGTCCTTCTCCCATTTTTGCAGTGCTAGGACTTGAACTCGGGACCTCAGAGACTGCAGAGCAGAGCTCTACCAACTGAGCTAAATCCAAGCCCGTTATTATTGATACTGTATAATAATGTACGCCTACAGCGGTACCACTGTGGCATCCAATCCTATCAGATTTCAGAAGCTAAGCAGGGTCAGGCCTGGTTAGTACTTGGATGGGAGACTGCCTGCGAACATCAGGTGCTGCAGGCTTGGGAAAAGGAATCAGCCATTAAAATCCCTATGAATAGCAGTGAAGCACTGACAATAGTGTTTCATCTGTTGTACACAGGGCCTCTATGAGTTGGCAATGACTCAATGGCGCCTAACAACAACAACAACATGATAATGTATGGATTGGGTTTTTGAAGTTTGATTATAGTTTGGTTGTGGAGGAAAGATAGATTTTGTTATTGTTTTTTTGCTACTGCTGCATTGTTTTTATCTCTCCTGAAATAAACTCTTTCATTCAACAAGATTGGTAAGTGATAGTAGGAAACTAAATGAGAGAAGTTTATTTGGAAGGTCTGAAACTTTTGTGCCAAAAATAGTTAAGGTAACACTCCTGAACTTTTTATAGTATTATTTTATAATGGACTTTTAATGACTTAGGGATAGTTATGGACTAAGAAAATATTACAAATATGCTATATTATCATCTTTTAATGATGTCCAGAAAAATCTACATTGGAAATACCATTTAATGTTATTACTTCATGTCACATATTAACCTAAATCAAGTTGATGATTCATACTTATCATATTGATTTTGGTAATTATCAGTTTTTCTGCAGAGGTAGGTAATGAATCCAGGTCTCAGTGGCAACCTTTCTATCAGGTTTAATGTTCCAATAATTTTAATGCTCTGATGGAATCCTGTTACACGTATGTTCACAAGCAAACATGTCCAAAATACATTGAGAGCCCCTGTTCTGTAATCTCCCTGCAGTTACAGCTCTTTGTTTTTGCTGTGCTATGACAGCACCTTCTATAAAAGATTCATTCATGACAGCTGCAGCCATATTCTAGAGTTAAAATTCAGCTGAGCTTTTACAGAGTCAGGTGACAAAGCGTTCTATGACTTAATTTCTGGAAACTGACCAGTTTAGAATAAAATTTTGGCACAGCATTCCACATGGAGTAGATTATGGAGTTGGAAACATTTTTAAATCCTGTTCTTTCAAGGGCAAGAATCCCTGTACAATATTTTTGCTAATTCATATGCCATGAACACCACTCATTTCATCAATAAAAGAAATTATTTCTATGATGCATTACACTAACGTGTTCTCAGGTGCTTATTGAATATCACATTAACAGAAGTACTTAAGATTAGCTTACTATGCATTATGGGTTTCTAAATAAAATAAGTTAAATGCTAACTAATATCCTCTGGAGTCTTCTTAAAGAGCACAGTTTACATATTAGCTGTTTCTGATGGAAGAGGGAAAGTTAAGCCTAACCAATGTAACATGTATTTCTTATCCAGGTTGAAACACATTAAAATAAATTTCAGACAATTTAACATTGGGACAAAAACACAAAAGTAAAACAAAACATAGCAGAAAATAAATTAAAATGCCAAATAAAATGCAAAATGTCAGTTTTGTAACTTTGCTACCAAGAGTAACTATAAGTGGACCTTACCAATGTATATCACCAACATGTCATACATTGCTTGCAGAATGTATGTCGTTATCCAGAATACCATGCCCAGGATAAAGAAAACCTATTGAGGATTACTGCATAATTCACTCATTAGGTCCATGACCAAATGCTATGATTTAAGTTCTAAAATAGACCTGACATTAAACTCTAATATGTGATAGCTTAGTATATTGGTTTGAATAAATAAAACATTTGCCTGCAGCGGTAGCCCTGTGGCATCCAATCCCGTCAGATCTCGGAAGCTAAGCAGGGTCAGGCCTAGTTAGTACCTGGATGGGAGACTGCCTGGGAACACCAGAAGCTGTAGGCTTGGGAGAAGGACCTGGCAACCCCCTCCCAAAAATCAATCTGCCATGGAAAACCCTATGAACAGCAGAGAAGCACTGACAATAGTGTTTCCCCTGTTGTACAGAGGGTCGCTATTAGTCGGCTACTGACTCAACGGCACTTAACAACAACAACAACAATTAAAACATTTAGATATCTCCAATGAAAATGTGAAGTCAGGAAGTAAATATAAATTAAAGGAATAACACAGTGTGTACATGTGTGACAGGTTCCCTGAGAAGATATGAACGTGTGTGTGTGTGTGTGTGTGTGTGTGTGTCTTTTTAATTCTGTAACAGAAGAAAAATTTTCTGGGCACTAGATTGTGTTGTAAACACTAAATTGCTAATGTCAAGAATAAGGACAGAAATAATAGAGCTTTAAGTGACTAGAAAACTATGCAAAAGACAACTTTTAAAATGGCTACTGTTGTTAGGTGCCATCAAGTTGGGTCTGAGTCATAGTGACCCTGTGTACAACAGATGAAACACTCCCCAATACTGTGTCATGCCTAACTCTATTGTCAGTGCTTCTCTGGCTCTATTTTCAGTGCTTCATAGGGTTTATAATGGCAGATAGTTTTGGGAGTAGATTGCAAGATCCTTCTCCCTAGCTTGCAGCACCTGGTATTCCCAGTTGGTCTCCCACCCAAGGATTAACCAGGCTGACCCTGCTTAGCTTCTGAGGTCAGGCAGGATTGGATGCCAGGGTGCTATAGCTGCAGACTTTTAAATGTTACAAATATCAAATATGTTAAAATATCAAAGTGCTACTTTAAGCTATTTAGAACATATATAAATGCACAGCACATATTGTTATAAATGATTTTCTGATGATTATCCTGCCACACTCGATGGTAGGCACTGTTTAGTTCACAAGACAGTAGTTACAGTCTTTCCTGTGACTCCTGTCATTAAAACGTTTCTTGTTCTCTTTCTGTTCTTCAGTTCTCTCTTTGGGGTCTTCAATAGAACTAAGCCTAACATAATCACATTCAAGATTTTGATCTGAACAAAATCTAACTCACCAACTACAGCAGCAGCCAGTATCCTGACTACCAGAAACTAGCACCTAGGCAAGTACTTTTAAAAACATATCAGGTTTTTACTCTCCCAACAGTACACCACAATAACGAGAAAGACCATATAAGAAACACATAATCACAGCCTCTTAGAGCTAGAAGGGTCATGTAGTCCAACCTCCATCTCGATGAAAGAAAATTTGGTGCAGCACCCTTAAGAAATGGTCATCCATCTCCCCTTAAGTAAGTTCCATGGCAGAAAGTGTGTTGTGGAGATTGTTTCTTTTTGTGATAGCTATTATTCTCAGAAGTCCTTTATCATGTGGAGTAAAAGTGTGCCTGTCCATTGTTCGTTCCTAGTTCTACATTCTGAAAACACATAAATTACATCAACTCTCACTTCCAAAAATGAAATTTCCTTGGTTATTTTAAGACGCAATAATGTCACTGGTTTATCTTTTCTTCACACCAAGACTTCCATTTCCTTTACTTGTTCCTCACATGTACTTTTTAAACCCTTAAAAAGTTTGCTTGGAGAGTATTACTGTGCCAATCTCTTTATTTTTGTCACCTACGGTGGCATGTAATGTACAAGCTACACTATGACAAACAAAAAGTCATTATAAGAGAATATATTCTCTGCATCTGGACATTATGCCTGTAAATGCAACTGAATGCAGATATTCTTAAAGCCATATGTGCTTGTGCATTTGCTTGCTTTCACCAGGAATATCACATACTTGTTTCTACAGAATTTGTAGTCAAACAAAAGTCTTCTATGTGTGATGCAGATATCAATTTATCCTGCAAGCATGATATTTACATTTGACAAGCAAAATGCAAAATTTTATATGCAATCACCCTGCACATCTTTTTGATTTTTACTCATCATTACAGCTTTTACAACATTCACCATCCAGGCACACTAAATTTACACATACACACACATATTCTCTCTTTTGCTTTAAGGCCTTTGCATTTATCATTTCCTCTTCCAGAAACACCATTCCTGATCTCTCACTGCATTAGTCAGCTTGTTGTTGTTGTTGTTTTAGGTGCCTTCAAGTTGGTAACCAACTCATAGCAACCCTGCATACAACAGGTGAAACACTATTGTCAGTGCATCTCTGCTGTTCACAGGGTTTTCAGTGGCAGATTGATTTTTGGGAGTGGGTTGCCGGGTCCATCTCCCAAGCCTATGGTATCTGGTGTTCCTAGGTTGTCTCCCATCCAAGTACTAACCAAGTCTGACCCTGCTTAGCTTCTAGGATCTGACGGGATCAGATGCCACAGGGCCACGGCTGCAGGCCTCAGTCAGCTTAGCTCCTATTTAAAAAATACATAATAAATAGGTGGCTTAAACACTAGAATTTTATTTTTCACAGTTCGAAAGTCTGGAGTCCAATGTAAGCGTTCCTGTAGCATCAGATTCTCTTCCTAGTTTACACACAGATATTATTGATGTGTCCTTATATGGTGGAAAGAAAGCTAGCTAAATTCCTGATTGCTTCTTATAAAGGCACTAATCTTATTTATGAGGACTACGCCATCATCATTTAATTACCTCCAAAAGGCCCCACTTCCAAATATTATTACATTGGAATTAGAGTTTCACCATGCCAGTGTTGGGGGAGACATAAACATCCAATCCACTACATACCCACCCATTCATGCTCATTGTTCTTAATTTCTTCTTACTAGTTCACTAACTTTTGCATATTCTTCTTCTCTGACTTTAAAAATCTTCCTAGAATTCTCCTAGAAATGTCTGGATATGCTTTTTAGATACTAACTTGCTCTTTGTGAGCAATCAATGTTCTCACTAAACAGCCAACATTGGTCTCCCACATTAAACAGAGCATTCTGTAACAGGCCATGCTCCACTCAACTCCCACTGTAGGCCACGCAGGAAGCAGAAGGAAAGGCCCTTAGTAATGTTCAATATGTATCTACTGAGTGATGGGGTCATTATGGAACCTGGATTCCACCATGGACTATATCAACAACCTCTATCTGTTGTCAGTCAATCTCCTATTCCATATCCACTAATGTAACAAATAATGCAAAATAGAAACTATATTGATTATATTAATCTATATCTTTTAGCTAATTTTTTAATGCTATGAATCCTCCCTTTCTTCCTCTAAATTTTACTCTCGTATATTTGCCACAAATATTTGGGAGGAGGACCCAGTAACCCATTCCCATAAAACAGGCAGCCATTGAAAATCCTATGAATAGCAGAGAAGCACTGAACACTGACAATAGTGTTTTGCCTGTTGTACCTAGGGTCACTATCATTCAGACACCAACTTGATGGCACCTAACAACAACAATACATTTGCCACAAATTATAATAATGTAAAAATGTATTGTATCACACCATTTTCCTTATAATGCCATTTGAAATAATATAATACTTTGATACAACTTTTTAGTATGTGTAATGGGATGCAGTAGACAAAACATGAATTCTAAGATTAGTCATAACATTTTAGTTGTATGAGTTTAGTGTCACATTTTCTTCAACAGTAATGTGAAAATATTAATAAACTCATATCATAGATTTTTGTGACAATTAAAATGTTAATATCTATCACTACTTCCACCAGTTTCTTGCTCTGTCTCAGTATTCAGAAAATTATTTCCCTAAAAATCTGCCCTTAACCTTAACAAAAATTCAACATCAAGTTTACCATCAAAGTTGGGACAGGGGGAGGAGGTGCACAAGAGGGTAAGGGGGAACTTATCTGTGCAATGTACAATGAAACGCATATATGGAAATGCCACAATGAAATACATGTCAGAATGAAACACATTAAGTTGTAAATTAAAAATTTCCCCCAAAAAAAAGTAGTAATAATAAGGTTACCATCAGCAGACCAACCATTTAAAAACTGAAAATCAAGTCAGGGTGGCACACACCTGTGATTCCAGCCTTCAGGAAGCTGAGGCAGAAGGATCCCTTTGAGTTCAAGGTCAGCCTGAGCTATGTAGAAAGTTCGGGACAGCCAAAGCTACAGAAGGAAACCTTGTTTCAAACAAACAAAAAGAAGAAAGGAAAGAAAATGGAAGAAAGAAAAAGAAAGAAAGAAACAAAGAAAGAAAGAAGGAAAGGGAAAAACATTTATACTTTTCCTCAACTCCTCTCCTACTTTTTTGATTCATCTGAGATTACAAAAGGAGATTCAAAGCCATTTCAATACATTCTGTCACTTAAAAAAATAAATAATGCATTTTAATATATGCCAGTAGTTGACAGTTTTTTCTGTAGAGGGCCAGATAGTAAATATTTTCAGCTTCATAGCTTCTACCATCTCTGTCTCAGCTCAATTCTGCCTGTAGCACAAAGACAGATACTGATAATATATACATGAATGAGAGTGGCTGTGTGCCAAAAAGGCTGCATTTACAAAAACAGGCAGCTGGCTGGATTTGCCTGCAGGCTGTGGTTTGCCAACCACTTGTCTGTGATTTTTAGTCCATTTAAAAATGATAATTTTCACTCATATTTTCTGTCTTGTTTCACTATATATGCCATACTTTCATATTTGAGCAGTGACATATTTGGCATAAAATATGAAAATTTAAAAATTGTTCTGCCTTTAATCTAATAAATCTGCATATATTACTTCATACCTTTTTGTTCATCTTGTTACTACTCTTAAGGATTGAGGCACACTTTGCTGCACACCCCATTTTCCAAAATTTCCAATTTATGCTTTAGGTCTCAATATTTCAGCATATATGTGTGTGTAGTCCTATTTCAGAAGTTTAAGCATGTTCTTTCAGAATTTGAGCTTACTATGTCATCAATAATTTGTTTAGATGACTTTTCTTTCTTATTGCAATTGTTTTTAACTGTTGAGTTAGAATTGTACTTTAGAAATTCTTATTATTCTTTACTTGTATCCTTTTTCAGAGTTTATAATCATAATACTTTACCTAAAGCTATAAACAAAAAGTTTTAAAAATTGTATTGAAGTAAAATGTACATATGAAAGTGAGCAAGCCTTATATGTGTGGTTCAATCAATTCTCACAAAGTACCATATAACCATTCCCAGGGCAAAAAATAGAAAATGTCTAGCACTAGAAAAACATGCTGTCAATATGCTAAAAAGCAAACATCTTTACTTCCAAAACCATCCACTATATTTAACTGCTTTTGTATTTTATATGAATGAAAAATAAAACATACACTATATTCTCTTGTTTGGCATTATACCTGTGAGATTCATTTAGGTTGTTAGACATACTGGTAGTTCTTCATTCTTATTTGCTACTTGGATATTTCTGTAAATACAATCTAATTTAAACCAGGCATTGTGGTACATGCCTATAATCCCAGCAACTCAGGAGGCTGAGGCAAGAGGATTATGATTTCAGTGCCAGAAACAGTCTGCACAACTTAGTGAGAAACTGTCAATAAATAAATAAATAATTAAATAAGGGGCTGGATGGGTAGCTCAGTGCCAGAGTTCTTGTTTAATAAGTGCAAGGCCCTAAGTTCAACCCCTAATGCTACAAAAAGAACAAAACAAAACAAAACAAAACACAAAACAAAAAAACCCTAGTTTGTTGATTTCATTTAGTGTTGATCAATATTTATATGGTTTCCAGGTTGAGGATATTTCATATAATGTTATGAACATTCTTCTGTATTTCTTTTGGTAAACACATATATGAATTTCATGTAGTTATAGGAGAGGAATGATTGGGTAATATTTTATACCTATGATCAGTTTTAGTGGTTGCAGCTAATTAATCTCCTAAACTGATTGTACCAGCTAACATGCTTATCCACAGTGGCTGACAGTTCTAATTTCTTTACATGCTAACCCCAAATTATTATTATTATGTTGTTGTTGTTAGGTGCCATCGAGTCGGAAGCCAACTCATGGCGACCCTCATAGGGTTTTCAATGGCTGACTATTTTGGGATTGCCTTGGGAGTGGATTGCCAGACACTTCTCCCATTTTTGCGGTGCTGGGAATTGAACTCGGGTCCTCAGAAACTGCAGTGCAGTGCTCTACCAACTGAGCTAAATCCCAGCCCCCCAAATTATTATAATGATTATTAATTTGAAAATTACTCATATATGTTTCATTGCAACAAGGCAATTTGTATTTTTCTCTCTTTTTTTACTTACTAACGTTTTGACACTGCCTTTGAATTATTTCCACCCCTCAATGTCATTTTCTACCTGGCAACTTTTGAATGATCACTTATGAGAAAACAGATGCATGCCCTTCAAGTTCTCATCCTTTCTGCTCTAACATGAAAGCAGGTGTGCATTTGCAGCATGCACAGTAGGTATTACCTCAGGCAAAGAACCCATCACACAGATTATTATGTTTCTGGGCTTTCAGAGTAATGCTTTCTTGGGATGATCCACTACTTAGTCACTGTTCTAGGTCACAGACACGTACGGTTACCTAAAGAGAACATAAAACTCAGTCTACCTAGATCCAGCCTGCAGCCTTACCACCCTGGCATCCAATCCCAACAGATCTCAGAAGGTAAGAAGGGTGGGGTACTTGGATGGGAGATCACCAGGAAACATCAGGTGCTGTAGGCTTGGGAGAAGGACCTGGCAGCCCATTCCCAAAATCCAATCAGCCATTGAAAACCCTATCAATAGCAGAGAAACAATAACAAAAGTGCCGGACATGGCACAGTGTTGTGGAGTGTTTCATCTGTTTTACATACTGTTCCTATGTGTTGGACCCAAACTGAGGGAACCAAACAACAATGACCTAGATCCAAGCAGGTACATGCTCCTGTGACATATAGTGAATGATTTCACTTCTTAGAGCTTCAATTTTCTCACCTATAAAATGAAAATCACAATAATTTCTGACAGTATATGGGGGAACAGAACATGTATTAAGCATCTGTATGGTCATCCAGCATTTTATATCTACTAAATGAACACTCTCCACATGTGTGTCAACTTGTCATGCTTTGTAGGTGGCCATATAGCTGTGATGCTGAAAACTAGGCCATCTGTATCTCAGATACCAGCAGGGCCACTCATGGTGGATAGGTTTCAGCTCAGCTTCCAGACTAAGAAAGACTAGTGAAAAATGACCTGCAGCCCACTCCCTAACACTAAGCCATTGAAAACTCTATGAATAGCAGATAGTCACTGTCAAATATAGTGCCAGAAAATGAGCCCCCCAAGGCTGGAAGTCATTTAAGAAATGACAGGAAGAATTGTTCCTCAAGGTCACGTCAGTCTTAATGATGGGAATGCAAGAAAGCCCCTGGAACTTCCTTTTGCTGAAATGGCATGACACAAAGTGGGAAGAAACACAGTGGCTACAACAATGGACTCAAATATAAGTAGATTGTGTGCATGGCACGGTGTTGTATAGCATTTCCTTCTGTTGTATTTAGGGACACTATGAGTCATATCTGACTTGATGGCACCTGACAACAACAAATAAACACTGGTTATTTTTATCATTAACATCTATAACTTTTCACAGTGCCTGTACATGCTGCACCTGATTGAAATGAGGTGGAGACTTAAAGGCCATATCCTGATTTTCAGAACACATGTACCCTTGTGTTTATGAAATTCCAAATAGTCTGAGGACAGAAGCTGTCATTTTTATTCTTTCTTCCACAACCCTGAATCTAGGCTGTCTCTCAGAAGATAATACAACTGTGGCTCCTGAATTCTCATTAGCATCCCTGTTCCACAAATTTTACACAAAATAATTCAATCTTCCTTCTTGGCTGTAAAATATAGATATTTTTGTCAATTTGGGGGATACATGGTGAAAAGGACAAATCACCCTACATGATTCTCCATATTGTACTTCTAGAAAACATATCAGATCACTCACTAGTAACCAAAAGGCCATTTTATAGTTATTTCTGTGATAACTATGCCAGTAATACCTAATTCATTAAGATTCTTCTCAGTCTCTTTGTGTCAGAAACACCAACACTTAGAAAACTGAAAAGAATTCATGATATTTCCATCTCTGCAACACTGAAAACTTTCAAATGAACCAAACAAAACATATTTTCACATCTAGCTATCGTTAAGAGCAACACCTAATCTCTAACCACGTCGTTACCATTTGATTCATGTAGAACCTTAAACAGTTATTTATTGTTTATGTTGTCAGGTGCCATTGAGTCAGGTTACACTCATAGTAAGAACCTGGGCACAACACAATGAAACAGTCCTCGACACTGTACATACTCACAATCTTTTTTTTATGTTTAACCCCATTGTTGAAGCCAGTATATCAATCCATCTAGATGAGGTTCTTCCTCTTTTAATTGACCCACCACTCTCCCAAATAAAATGTCCTTCTCTAGGAACTTGTCCCTCCTGACTACATGTCCAAAATGTGTAAGATGCAGTCTAGCTATCCTTGCTTCCCAGAAGCACTCTGGTTGTACTTATTCTTGGATGGATCTGTTTGTTCTTTTGGCAGCACATGGTTTATTCAATATTTGTCTCCAGGCCCATAATTCAAAAGTATCAGTTCTTCTCCTGTCTCCCTTATTCACAATGTCCAGCTTTCACAAGCATATGATGAAACTAAAATATCATGGCATGGGTCAGGCACACCTTTGTCTTCAATGTGACATCTTAACTTTTCAACACTTTAAAGAGATCTTTTGCAACAGCTTTTCCCAATGCAATGTCTTTAGATTTCTTGAGAGCTATTTCTGTGGATGTTGTTTGTAGAACCGAGTAAAACAAAATCTTGGACTACCTCAATCTTTTTCTGCATTTATCATGAAGTTGTTTACTGACCCAGCTGTAAGGATTTTTGTTTTCTTGATGTTGAGGCACAATCCATACTGAAGGCTATGTTCTTTGGTCGTCATCAGTAAATGATTCAAATCCTCTTCACTTTCAGCAAGTAAAGTTGTGTCATCTGTGAAATGCAGGTTGTTAATGAGTCTTCCCCCAATCCTCATGCCATGTTCCTTTCATGAAGTCCAGCTTCCTGGATTATTTTCTCAGAATGGAGATTGAAGTGGTATTATGAAAGGACACATCCCTGACATAACTTCCGTGACTTTAAACCAAGCAGTGTTTCCTTGTTCTGTTCATAGCACTGCCTCCTAGTCCATGTACAGATTCCTCATGAGTATAATTAAATGTTCTGGTATTCCCATTCTTTGCAATGTTATCCATAATTTGTTGTGATTCACACAGTTAAATGCCTTTGCATAATCAATAAAATATAGATAAGACAATTCTCTGATATTCTCTGCCTTTGCCTAATAACCATCTGACATTGCCAATGATGTCCCTGGTTCCACGTCCTCTTCTGAATCAGGCTTGATTTTCCTGCAGTTTCCTATTAATTTACTGCTGTATTTGCTTTTGAATGATCTTTAATAAAATTTAATGTATCATTTGATAATTTCCACATTCGGTTTGGTCCTCTTTCTTGGGAATAGGCACAACTATGGATCTCTTCTAGTCAGTTGCCCAGGTAACTATTTTCCAAATTTCTTGGCATAAACAAGTGAGCTCTTCCAGTGCTGTATCTATTGCAACACCTCAGGTGATAATGTTAAGAGATTGTTTTGAAAATACTTGTTTCATGTTATCATGAAGAAATTTGAATATAAGAATATAAATTAAGTTTCTATTTACACATAATTTCTATGGCTACATTGTTGTTGTTAGGTGCTGTAGAGTCAGGTAATAATCATAGCGACCCTCATAGAGCTTTCAATGGCTGATTGCTCTGGGATTGTTTTGGGAGTAGGCTGCTACATCCTTCTCCCATTTTATGGGTATAGTAGATACTAAATTAAATTTACACTCAATATAATAGAATGTCATAATTACAAGGAATAAGAAGCATTCACAGTGCCCAGAACTTGGTTTCTTATTTATTTATTATCTATTTGTTTATTTACTTAATTATTAAGCTTGCTGGGGATGGACCACAGGGCCTCACACGTGCTTTATCACTGAGCTATATTCCCAGTCTAGACCTTGGTGTCTAATACTATTTTCCAGTAAGGGAATTGTGAGATTTTTGGACAAATGGCTGATTCCAGGGCTGAAGCAGGAAATATAAAATTAGAATTTTGAGCTCCTTGTAGTTCTAGAAATTAAAAAAAAAACTAAAAATAGATAAGTCAATAAAAATAAACTAAAACATTCACAATAGTGGATATATATATCTGAGGACCCAAAAGCCAACTGGGTCCCTTGGCTGATAACCAATACTAGAATAATTGCAGCAATAAAATAAATAATGCAATATTGGATTACATCTTTAATCACAGAGTAAATATCCATGAGTCCATCTATCATAAATAAATAAATGATTTATATCATAAATATCATTTATATTTATATCATAAATAAATGATTAAATGTATTAATAAATAAATCTGGGATAAGAGACCACTTTCTTGTGAAGAATCACTTCCCATAAAGTCACAATACATGTGTGTAGATTCATTCTTGATAAAGTATGAGAATGGAAATTTACTCTGTGGCCTTCTACTGTAATACTCATAGCCCTTTTATTACTTTGAGAGGAAAAACCGGACATATACCTCTTAAAAGTCCTAAACTATACTGGATAAATACTTAAAATATTCAAATGCTCTTCTAAAGTATGGAAAGTCTGAGAATCTGCCACAACTGCGTGGAGTCTAAGGAGACTCACAGAATAAATGTAATGAGGCTTTTTGGATAGGAAGAGATAAAGCACATTAGGAAAGGGGGTGAGTGAAGTGTATGGTTTTTTGTTAACAAAAATGTATCAATATCAATCCATGACTTATAACAAGTATATCATACTAATATAAGATATTAATAATATGGAAAATTTGGCCAGAGACATATGAAAACTCTCTGTACTATCTTTGAGGTTTTTCCTCATATCTAAAAGTTTTTAAAACAGAATGATTATTTTTTAAAAGGTTGGAGTGAGTACACCCTAGTCAAATGGTGTAAGGACAGAAAAAGGGATGGAAACGGTCCTCAGGACTTGAAGGAAGACACATATTATACGCTAAGGAAGGTTCTAGCTGCTCAACACACCTAATCAAGTGCCAACAACTTAGGAAATTTGGATAATATTATCTTTATTTTAACTGTAACAGGACTCAGAAAGATTAAGTAATATGCCAAAGGCCATGTCTTCATAGTCACTAAGCAGCAACCTTGATGTGTGATTCCAGGAAGGATGTGAGCCCTGGCTTATAATCACCAGGGTATGCTGGCTACCCATAGAATATTAAAAGCCAAATAAGGGACACAGAAATCTTGTACTTTGAAAATCATCATGTGCTGAGATTTTCCTTACATAGAGAAATATGAGCATTGCCTGTTTAATAAGCAAGAAAGCAATCACTTCTAATACATATGAAAAGTCTCCTCAGAGGTTTAGTTTGTATTTGGACTTGAACAGTCAGAAGCTAATGGTCAATTTTGAGTTTACTTTACCTTCCTTTACCTCCCAATGTGTGCAAGGATAGAGTTAAATGACCTATGACTGATGCTAGCATAAATTTCCAGCAGAGCCTTGGTTATTTGGAAGTCTATACTCACTTGAACATGAGTTTTCTCACCCCATTTCTCTCTCTTATTCTCAACTACCAACTGGTTCTTTCTTTCTTTTTTTCCCCTCTTTATTAGTAAATGATGATGGAGTACAGAGTAATGAAATACTGGCTTTTTCCATTATGCATTCTTTACATCACTTCTGGCAACACTTTCATCAATGCATGAGGTTTATGGAGACTTGTGGCTAATATGTGGTAAAATTCAAATGCATATTTGGGTTATACTCTCCTATTTCTCCACTGCACTCATTTTCAACTACTTCTTTCAATGTTTATCCTTCACATCCTTCACCCTGAGAGAAATAGAGCAAATAAGTAGTAGTTGCTTTAGTTGTTGTTCTTATAATTTAGTAATATTTAATACGGATTCACAAGTGTAAAAGATGATTGAGGGTGAGAAAACTTCTTAAGATCTTATTGAACAGTATGTAAAGTATGTCCCAGTTTTTATAGGAATAGCCTAATGTCATTCATTAGGGACAAAATTTAAAAAGTTATTTAATAGCATGCATCCATTGGTTTTGGAACTTGTCACCTGGCACATATCAGCCACCTGGAGATGAGCAGAGGTCTCCAGGAACTTGTTTCAGTTTGCTGCTATTAAATATTACTAAATTATAAGAACAGCAACTAAAGCAACTACTACTTATTTGAGAGTAATGAGAAAATAAAATATGGTGGGATGTTTTTTCTTTTCAGTAATGAAATTCTGTCATTCATAGCAACAACACATTTTTTGATGAATTAAGGTGCCATAGAACCACATCATAAAATAAATAATAAAGAACTCAGTATAAAACTGCTTAGTCTGGAAAAGAGAAAATGGATGGGAAGCGAGGAAGTCTCATTCAAGTATTTGAATGCTACTTACCTGCATTTCAAATAAACATGAAAAGCATGATCCTCTATGAGACCCTCTCCATTTGTGTTAGACCTTCATACTCCTGACAACAATAACAATCTGATTTAAAATTTTCAGAAGATTGAATACACATTGCTCAAAAATACACAAATGATCAAATACATAACAATTCTCAGCCTTACTTACCATCAAGGAAATACAAATCAGAACCACAATGAGATATCAGTTTTACCCCAATTAGAATGAGATATATACACAGTGGAATTTTGTTTAGTCCCCAAAATAATGAAATTCTGGCATTCATAGCAACATAGATGGAACCAGAAGGCATTATGTTAAGTAAATCAGCACAAGGAAGATAAATGCTGCATGTTTTCACTGATATGTGGACACTAAAAAAGTTGATTTCATAGAAGTAGAGAGTAGAATGGTGATCACTAAAGGTTAGGAAGGGAAAATATGGAGAGAAATTGGTTGAATAAGTGGGTACCAAAATAGTTACATACGAGGAATAAGTTCTAATGTAATGCTAATTACTCTAATTTGATCAGTACACATTGTATACACATGAATTATCGCACTGTACCCCATAGATATATACAAATATTTTGTGCCAATTAAAACAAACTATCATACAAAAAACATCTCTAGTGAATTGTTGATGGTGAAGTTGGTCTGCTATGAGATCCCAGAGGCCGTGGGAGGGATATTCACCAAAATAAGTTATCTGCTTTTGATGGAACTTCTCTAGGGCTCTCCATTTTCAGTTTTTCAGAGAAACAACAACAACAACAACAACAACAACAAAAAGCAATACCAAAACTCAGCCATAATTCAGGCCTGAAAGAGAGACAGAGAGAAGTAGTGGCAGTTTCTTAAAGGCAGGAAGGGCTCTTGGATCTTTCTTCCCTTGACAGCAAAAGCCATAAGCCACTGAGAGAAAAGAGTCACAAGCACAGTTGCTCCAGTATAAAGGCAAAGTCCTTTGTGGCTCTAGAGAAAGAAAACTAAAACAAAACAAACAATGAGAGAGACAGAGAGAGCCCTAGAAAGAGAGCAATTCTCTACTTGTAGAGATGGGGCAGTAAAATGTCCTACCACCAGACCCTTGTAAGCCTCCTATTACTGCAAAGGAAGTATTACAAAAGTTCTGTCAAAGATGTAAGGTAACTTACAAAGATTTGGTAACACTTGAGCCAGGGACAATGTCCCCAAGAAAGCTTCGCAGATAATACCTAGGGACATGAGGCTTACCCAGCATGAGGAACAAGGACAGCAGAAAAGTCTCTATGTCTGGCTTCTGGTGTCTAAAAGTCCATGAAATCTTTTGACCTACAAGGTGCAATAAAGGCTCTTTATCATTAATCTCCTTCAGTGGAATTAATTCATTATGTACTATCAATCAAATTGTACTATATTGTACTATATTATACAATCAAATTGTACTATATAATTAAATCCTAAAAAATTACATTTTTGCTATAAGATACTTCTAAATTGTTTAAGTTATGATCAAGTAAATTTTACTTTCACTCAATCCTGATGAATTTTTCTACTTTTGAACTAAACTCTGATTGTAGAAATAAATAACTTTCATACTAGCTGATTATAATTATATTTGACTTTGTAACTATAGACTGAAATCTATTCAGCACCTAAATTCTTTCAGAAAGAGTTTTGAAACAATGGTGAATAATGTCTGTACTACTTGGTGACAGACTCAAAGAAATGTCAAGGAAACTCTTGTTCACTTCTTAATTTCCTCTTAGGCAAAGATGTCTTAAAGTCAGCTACTGTAAACTGAATCTTGTACTATATATTTACTTATGACAATTCCCATATTTTTGAACTTTATTGGCAACATGTTCCATGGGAAGGAGCAAGGAATCCTTCCAGACCACTAGAATATATATCCAGTCAGCAAAGTCCTCAACTGCCTTGAACTCACTGTTCCGGTTTTCTAAAGTTCCCATTATTTCTTTCCTAAATGACTTTAATAAACCCTTTATATCACTATCCTTATATCTGAAACTTAACTTCTTACCATTCTAGCCACAGGCTTTTTAAAATATAAATAGGAGCAAAGGTGACATTTTAGTCTTTGTCTTATAGAATCTATATTGCTTTTCCCTTTGGACTTGGCACTGGTCATAAAAATGCATTGTATAGGAAAAAAGTCCCTCACCCCTATGTTTGAAAATAAATTTCAAATATATGCAAATGTAAAGTAATTACTGTGCAAATACATTTTTATCTTATCTTTATCCAATTTCAGTATTTTCCATTGATGTATAATCCTAAAATCTTCCATATGCCCAAGAAATTGTGAATATAAAATCCTTCAAAAATGGAATTTTTTTAAGCTGGAAAATATCAAAAATAGCAAATTTTCCTATGTCCATTTTTATAGCATTTGCCCTGGATATAATCAGTGTTTAAGCTATATGCATCTCTTAAGGCTTATAGAACCATTTAGGTAATATTTAGAAAGATATTAAAATTCTTGACTTTAAAAAGTTAGAATCTTTCCTTTTTTTCATACTTGAGTGTTGAACCCAGTACCTCACACATACCTTGCAAATGTTCTATGACTGGGCTGCACCACAGCCCATTTTTAATTTTTTTATTAATTTTGCAACAGGGTTTTGCTAAGTTACACAGGTTGTCTCTATCTTTGAACTTGCTATCCTCTTGCCTCAGCCACTGTGCCCAGCTCAAATTTAAAATTTTTAATGGTCATGATTTCACTAAAATGTAATTGTTTTGCTTTCCTATACCTAAGAGTTTAAACAATGGGAGATGTTTAAAAGTTGAAAATAAAAATAAAATGGTATAAGTTTCATTAAATAGGCAAAGCAATTCTTAAAGATTCATTGTTTTCTGTATATAAAGCATTCCTAGTAGACAATTGAAAAAAAAATAGGAAAGAACATTCAAGAATATTGACTTGCATTTTTTTTTTTTTGTATACCATACCATGGTAAGTAAATGTTTGTAGAGTAAATAAATAAATAGATAACTAAGTAAATGTGTCAAAAGTACTTTACTAGTAAAAAATATATATATTCTGGATTAACTCCACCTAAATCTCTTCAATATCCTCAGAAATTGTATAGTCTCTTGAGGCAATTTGCTCTAAATTCTAATTAGAATATACATCTTTAGGCTGGGATTTAGCTCCCAGTTAAGAGTGCGTGCAAAGCCTGTATAAGTATTTTCTACATATAATGGTATCTACCTATATATAAAACCTACATATAAGGTTATCAAGAAAAATTTCAGTTAATAAATGATTACATTTACAATGTTAATATTCTTATTTAATTTATAGAATGAAAAATGATTGGGTATTTGAAATTTAAACTTCTAAATAATGGCTAATCCCATAATATAGTCCTACAAAGTTATCAAATTTTCTTCTCCAAGATGTAGCACAGTGAAATACACCCTTAAAGCACATTTATGTTTTATAACAGTAAAAATCCCAACAACCATTCAGTTAGGATTCTTTTCTGTGTATGGTTTAAGATCCATAATGAATACAAATTTGGAAACCAATCACCAGCACGAAATTTTCATTATATTCTCAAGTTCCTAGGTTGGCAGTTTAAATTAAAGACTAGGGACATTTAAGAGTAAATTTATAAATTATGACATAAATAATTATGTATTACATATAATTATAAATTACATATAACATAAATTTGAAAATTAACAAAATTATAGATATTTAGCCACAAATAAGAAAAAAATTGTGCTAAATACATTTGCCATAAGAGAAAAACTAGCCACGTGTATTAGTTGTCACCAGAGGAACAAAACTGATAGAATATGTATAATTATAAGAGGAGATTTATTAGATTGGCTTATGCCATCAGAGGCTGAATAGTCCACAATGGCTATTAGGTTAGAGAACCAGGAATATCAGTAGTGCCTTAATCAGAGAAGTTGGAAGCTTCAGAACAAAAGAGACCAATGATGCAGCCCCAGTAAGAGGTTAAAGGCCTAAAAATCTCCCAGAAAGCTTTGGTGTAAGTCCAAATTCAAAGTCTGAAGATTCTGGAGTCTTATGTCCTGGGATGATACAGCCACAAAAGTACTCCCTCCCAAGAAGGGTCCATCTTGCGAACACTTGCACAGGTTTCTCTCTTCATTTGCTTTTTCAGTCCATCTGGTCCCTACCCTATAGGATGGTGCTGTCCACGTTCAGGGCCAGTATTCCTCATTTTGTTTCACTGACACACACACCAGTCTTCTCTTAGAGAAGTTCTCACAGAAACAACCAGATGTATGCTTTACCAATTTGCTTCTGTTATTGTTAGGTGCCATCGATTGAGCACTACCCAGCACTGTGCCATGCACACATTCTTTTTATGTTTAAGCCTATTGTTTCAGTCACTGTGTTTCTTCTCATTTTGAGTCATGACACATCAGCAAAAGGAGGTCTCAGGGGTCTTACTCTATTTCTGTTAGGAGGCAAATCTTTCCTAGTCAGTTCTTGAATGCCTTCCAGCCTAGGGGGCTCATTTTCTAGCACTATATTTGACAGTGCTTCTCTGCTATTCATATGGTTTTCAGTAGCTAATTGTCTCAGGAGTGGGCTGCCCAATTTTTCTCCCTATTCTGTTTTAGTCTGGAAGTTCAGCTGAAACCTGTCGACCATGGGTGGCCCTGCTTGTATCTGAGATACCGGTGCCATAGTTTTCAGCATCACAGCAACATATAAGTCCCCATAGCACAAAAAGCTGATAGACACTTAGGGGACAAATCTTCTAGGCATTCTTTAATCTAGTCAAGTTCACAAACAAATTGAACCATAATATTACCTTCAAGTATTATGAAATACAAGAATAAACATAATTGGAGTAATATATACCAGAGAGTTCAAGTAGTTAATAGTTTTCTATTTGGAACATTATGTAAATATCATAGTAATTTTTTACTTAAGAGTTAAAACAATTTCTCTCTCTTTGCCAGATTCTATTTATATATATTAACCAATTTCATTTATCTTGTGATTAATTTGACATTTAGTGAACATTATATGCAGCAAAACAAAAAAACTTGTGATA
>VMDO01007244.1:0-92979 GCA_007922755.1 Pedetes capensis
CAAGATCAATAAAACAAACAACAACAAATGCTGGCGAGGCTGCGGGGAAAAGGGAACACTTTTACATTGCTGGTGGAGCTGTAAAATGGTGCAACCACTATGGAAATCAGTATGGAGGTACCTCAAAAAACTAAAAATAGAACTACCATATGACCCAGCTATAACACTATTGGGAATTTACCCAAAGGGAGATGAGTCACCATACCATAGAGACACCTGCATCTCCATGTTCAATGCAGCGCTTTTCACAATAGCAAAGATGTGGTTCCCTTTTAATATTTCTCCTTTAAGTTCTTTTACCATCTTATAGCTTAAATTTATTATATATTGTCAATTTTACCAATAATCACACATTTCTGAGGTGTTTGGCAGACTGTCTGGCCTTGACTGTGGGGTCCTATACTTGAAGGAGCGTGACAAAATATTCCAATATGGCCATTTTATGTTGGGTTCTAGAAAAAGTATCTTTCCTTTAAAAAAAAAATCTTTTCAATCTTTCCATAGCTCATTTGGTACATCTACTCCTTTTATTCTTTTGAGGCACTGGGGGGTTGAACCCTGGGCCTCACACATGATAGGCAAGTGCTTTACCACTGAGCTGCAATCTTGGCCCCTTTTTTGTTTTTATTTTGAGACAGGGTCTCCCTAAATTGCACAGTCTACCTCTGGCCTTGAACCTGCGATTCTCCTGTCTCAGCATCTAGAGCTACTTGGATTATACATGTGTGCCACAGCGCCTAGCAAATGCAATATGTAAGATGGTGGAGGGCCCAACCCCTGTTTCTGAACTCATAAGAGGCACTACAACTGTGCAAATTTGGGATTGCGTCAACAAATAGGTCCAAAGATGGGATCAACAAGACATAGAAGATTTTCCTTTTTAAAATTCTTTAACTTAACAAGTATTTGTTAAGTGTTTCCTCCTAGTAGGATTTTGAGTAAAATGTTGATTGGCACATTGGGACATGATAGAAGCTGATATTGTTACCTTTTAAAAAACACCATGATGTATATAAACTTTGGCATGTACAAGTACAATTTTTCCTGCAGAATAGCATCTACTATTTTTCTGGCTGCATATTCTGGTTCCAGCATTGGTAACACAAGAGGAAACCTAAAGCAGTAAAAAAAAAAAAAAGTCAAATTAATAAAATAATTCCTTCAAATTAGGGATAAAATGATGCAAGACATCACATTTCTTTTCCTCTCAGATTTTCTATATTTTATATTTACCTCCTTATTATCAACGTAGAGACTAACAACATAACTAGCATTTGAAATGGAAAAATGATTCCATAATGATGTTACAAATAATCATCTAATTGAAACCATGTAAGCAAATGATCTAAATTTTGTAAAGTAAGTCACTGAAAATAAATTGCCCACTGTTCCCATTAGGTGTATAACTGGGCACTTGTGTCTGCTAGGGAATGAATGTGCCCCCCAAATTCCCACTGAAGGGTGGTCCCTAATATGATAGTATAAGGAGGTAATGTCTTTGGAAAATAATTATATCATAAGGGTGGAGCCCTCATGAATGGGATTAGTGTTCTTAAGAAAAGATCCATGAGAGAGATGATGTCTCTCTCTCTGTCCTCTCTCTCCCTACTCCTCTAAGGATCCAACATTGAAAAGCCAGCCGTATGCAAACCAGGAAGACTGTCCTCATCAGACACTGGATCTTGGACTTGTAGCAGCAAGTGCCATGAGAAAGACATTTCTGTGGCTTAATTCACGTAGTGACTGCCATTCTTTTCTAGCAACTTAAATGAAGTTTTCCTTCAATAACTTCCAGTCTTCTTGTAATCAAGGAAGAGAACTGAATGGTATTGGGTTGGAGAGAGGGTCCATGGCCAGGACAGCCTGGGAGACAGATATGCATATTCAGGGCCAGAGAGTGGCTACTGGTTGGATACTACCTTGATAAACCCCCTTCATTTGACTCAGTATCTTAAACACAAACACATGCAAAAAACAAAAACAAAAACAAAAAACCACCACAATTCTGAACTCATTTATAAATCAGGCTGAATTTTAGAAAAATATCTTCTAAACAACTTTTAAAAACAGAACAAAATTAAATAGCCACTCATTTTTAACAATGCTACTTCTTTGAAATCAAAAGTTATACTTACTTAACAGTACAACCTTCAAACATTCCAGTTTTTATAATAAATGGGCACACAATTGTAGTTTTGATTCCAGTTTGGTTTTGGGAAATTGTTTCTGCATTTATAGCTTCAGCAAATCCAAGTGCTGCAAACTTACTTGCACAATAATCTGAAAGAGGCAAATAATGTGAACGTACATAGGTATATCTTGGTTCATTGCATTTTGCTTGATTGTGTTTTGCGGATAATGAGCTTCATACAAACTGAAGATTTACAGCAACTTTGCATTGAGCAAGTCTGTTGGCTCCAGTTTTCCAACAGCTCAGATGAGCATTACTTTTTTTTTAGCAGTACAGTATTTTAAAAAATAAAGTAAGCACATTTTTAAAGACAATGCTGTTTCAGACTTAACAGATTACAGTATAATGTAAACATGATTTTTACATATCAAAAAATCATGTGACTTGCTTTATTGCACTGGTCTGGAATCAAACCAATATCTCTGAGGTACGCTTGTGTTGTAAAGTTTTTAAATGGCATTGCATTGCTCTGTTAGGTGCTGTCAAGTCATGTCTGGCTCATAGTGACCCTCTCAGAGTTTTCAATGGCTGATTGTTTTGGGATTGCCTTGGGAGTGGGTTGCCACATCCTTCTCCCAAGGCATTACATTAAGATTCACTAATAGTGACTGAGAACGTGACAAGAATTTCAGAATTCCTCTTTTGTATAATCTTGGTCTATTCTCACTAGAAGAAGTAGAGGGTGAGTGGGAAGGAACATGGTCAAATGAAGTTCAGGTGATAATGACCAAGTGGACTCCAAGAAAGAAGGACTGTGGGATGCTCCTGTAGATCACACTGATAGACTTTACTTACAGGTTAATGATTATCTGACCTGGTGCTAGCTGTTACATGAGGCACAAGAAGTGCATTTAGTCCCATCTCGAACATTTAACCCCAGTGAGGTATGACTATGTACAAAAAAAAAAAAAAAAAAAAAAAAAAAAAAAAAAAAAAAAAAAAAAAAAAAAAAAAAAAAAAAAAAAAAAAAAAAAAAAAAAAAAAAAAAAAAAAAAAAAAAAAAAAAAAAAAAAAAAAAAAAAAAAAAAAAAAAAAAAAAAAAAAAAAAAAAAAAAGACAAAGAAAGAAAGAAAGAAAGAAAGAAAGAAAGAAAGAAAGAAACAGTAAGTGATATGTGAATCTAAGCAAGAGAGGTCGGTATGGGCTATGATACTCAGACAAAATTTTCTTCCAATTATAACTCATATTATCAAAGTGATAAATAATAATATAACAAATTTGAAATGGAAAATGATGATTATAATTATTACACTGATGTAACAATATGTTGTTGTTGTTGTTAGGTACCATGAAGTCAGTGTCCAACTCATAGTGACCCTATGTACAACAGATGAAACACTATTGTCAGTGCTTCTCTGCTATTTAAAGGGTTTTCAATGGCTTATTGTTTTTCAGGAGTGGGTTGCTGGGTCTGTCTCCCAAGCCTACAGCACCTAGTGTTCCCAGGTGATCTCCCATCCAAGTACTAACCAGGTCTGACCCTACTTAGCTTCTGAGATCTGACAGGATCAGATGCCACAGTGGTACAGCTATAGGCTTGTGCAACAATATACACATGTAAAAACTATTGCTAATGGCTTGGCTACCAGCACTACAGAAAGATGGTGGAAACTTTAGAAGGTGAGGATCAGTGGGAGACAGTTTGGACATTGGGGATATGTCCTTGAAAGGGTCTCTGAGACACTGGCTGCTTCCTATCTCTGTCTTTGCTCCCTGGACCCATGGGGTGAACCTTTTTCCTTTGTCACATGGTCCTGCCTTGATGTTCTGCCTTGCCACAGGGCCAAAAGCAACAGGGTCAAGTGATCATGGACTGAAACCTCCAAAACTGTTTGCCAAAGTAAATCTTTCCTCTTTGTAAATTGATTAGCTCAGTTATTTTTCACAGTAATGGGAACCTGACTAATATAGAAAATTGGTACTGTGAAGTGTGGCTGTTGCTATGTATACCTGATGATGTGATTCAGAACCCTTTGGAACTGTTTTCCAGAAGGTATTTTGAGAAGATGGCTAGGGAAAGCCTAAAATGCTGTAAGCAGAACTTAATGGGTAGTTCTGGTGGGAGATCAAAGGATCTGAATGCCAATAGGAATTTGGACAGTAAAAGCCAAACTAATGAGGTGTCAGATGGAAATGAAGACTCTATTGGGAATTGAACTAGAGGCAATTTGTGTTACAATTTGGTGAAAACCTTGTTTGCATTTTGTCCATGCTCTGGGACTTTGTGGGATGCAGAGTTTAAAGGTGACACACTAGTTTCTGTGGTCATAGGTACTGTTGGATGCTTTTAGCTAGGCTTATAGTGAGAATTGGGAATAAAAATGCAAAGTGGATAGATTTGAAAAACTTGCAGTGTGGATAGTAAAGGAGTATGTTTAAGGCTGGTAAAGAGATTAGCACTATTAAAAAAGAAGCCAAGTACTTTGTACTAGAAGATAGGAAAGATGCCCTGAGAGTATTTCAGGAATCAGCAAGATTGCACCCATTGTAGACTCAAAGACTTTGGTTTGAAATGAGAGTGCTAGGGCATTCTGCTGGCACAGGGACACTTAGGGAACTCTTTCTGCAGGACTCATTTCCCTGGGTTCAGCTGTACAAGCACTCAGAGTCTACTGTAGCCATAGTTCAAGTGTTTCTAAGAACTGCTCAGGTCAACAGCAGACTTTGGCAACATCCATAAGGTGCTGATTTTATAGGCAGGTAGACTCCAAAAATTATGGGGAGTCTTCCACCAAAATTTCAAAGGAAAGCCTATAAGGCCAGGCAGTATGTGGTAGGGCTGTAGACTCTGCAAGCATCCCTGGATACAGGGTGATGTATGTAGCTGTGAGATCCCAGGAAATGACAGATGTCAATAACATGGAATAACCTTTCAGCAGATGCTTCTGACAGTGAGAAAAGCCAGCCCAGGAGAGAGGTCATGTGTGCTTCAGCCAGCAAGGCCACAGTTAGGGCTGCCTGAGCCATTGGGAGCCCACATACTGCCACCTTCTGTCTCAGATGACAGACATTGAGTTGCAGGACTTAATGTTTGTCCTGCTGGTTTTCAGTCTTGCTTTGATCTGATTTCTCCTTGTTGTTTTCCTATTCTGTTTTGGAATGGGAATGTTTACCCCACATTGTTGTATTCTGGAAATATGTACTTCTTAATTTATTTTTAAAGAGGCTCACAGTTAAGGCTTTTAGTCCCAGAGGAGACTTTGGACTTGGGCTTCTGAGCAATGCTGGAGTTGTTGAGACTTTAGGGACTCTTGGAGATGGACTAAATACATTTTGCACTGTGAGATGGACATGAGCCTTCTGGGAACAAGAGGCAGAATGTCATAGTTTGGATCTTGAATGTCTTCCAAAGGCCCAAATGCTGAAGGTTTGGTCACCAGCTTGTGGTGCTATGGGGACACTAAGGGACCCTTAAGAGGTGGGCCTTAGTGGAAAGAAGCTAGGTCTTGGGGGCATACCCTTGAAGGGGAGGTTGGGGCCCCGCCCCTTCCTGTCTCTTTTCTTTTGCTTCTTGGCTGCTATAAGGTAAATAGGTTTTCTCTGTCATCAGTTCCTGCCATGATATTTTCTCTCACCACAATCCCCAAAGCAAGAGGGTCAGGTGACCATGGACTGAAACCTCTAAAACCATGAGCCACAGTGAATCTTTCCTTCTTTTAAATCGATCCTCTCAGGTATTTTTTCACAGTGACAGGATCTGCCTAACACAACCACATTAACCAAATGTTCTAAATGTGATAAAGCAGATTGAACTACTGGCTGCCTCCATGAGATAACGAATCCACTCCCAAGGCAATCCCGCAGCAGTCAGCCATTGAAAAGCCTATGAGGGTCGCTGAGTCGGATACCGACTTGACGGCACCTAACAACAACAACAGCAACAAAACTTTTCTTCCAGAAAAAAACCCAAGGACTTCTTGGCTTCAACCTCCATCTCTTAAATACCTTGGGAATCCAGGGAGAGGTAGAAAGGGTTTCATGTCCATTTTGGCATTCTGTCTTGAATCATACTTGCTGCAAGAAAATACCTAAATATTCAACTTGTCAATATTCAAGGATTTGGAGGAGAAATAGCATTTAGATGGATTGATGGCTTCCTTTGTCTCACAGTCTTTACTTACTCTGTTGCAAAGTGGCTAATATGACTGGCAAGCGCCAGGTTGTAAGCTCAAGGTATGTGGCTGTCAGGTGTCTGATGCCACAGACAGAGTGGGTAAGAGGCTAGAGGGAAGGAAGGGGAGGAGAAGGGCCAGAGAAAGCTTCTCATATGATCTAAGTTACCTGGTATAAATGCAAATCACTGGGTCCTTGATTCTGAGGTCTGACAAGCAGGTAGGGCCCAGGACCCAGATAATCTGCATTCTCAACCAGAACCCCGTGTGTGGCAGTGAGGGATGGGAGCCAAGATTCGCACTGTAGAAATGCAAAGGCTTATGCTTGTTTCTCAGGTGAGCTGAGGGTGGAGGAGTTTCATACAGGAGGACAGGAATATGGTGTCAGAAAGAGGATTAACTGGAGTGGTAAATAAGCCTACATGATTTCAAAGGCCTGCGTCTTATCAAGCAGGTCAAAGAGAGGTACTAATAATACCTGACAAAGTGTAAGAAGGATAGTGAGGGGAAAGGCAGTAGGAAAATAGTACAGAATTTTGGGTAAACAGGTGGCTCTGAGCACCTTAGTCATGTATCTGAGATGTGCTGAGCTAAAAGTAGTTTTGAAAATCTTAAATGATGACATTTAGCTCAAAAGCATTATAAGTGCTCAGTCAGTAAACTGTCCCATGTTATCTGTGCGTTGCTGCTAGTGTTTTGTACGATGAGTCTTGGGGATCTGCATAAGCCAGGGCCTGAGATGTTTGCTCTGGGGAACCCCTGGCCAAGGTTCCTGTCTTCCTACAGCCAGCTCCGGCATCAGGCCAAAGATCCTCATGAACCTCTCTGTCACCTTCCCACTGCTATTGTCGAGTCAGTTGGATGTTTCAAGGGAGATGAAAATGACCACATTTCCTGCAGGTCTTCAACCACTGGAAAAGCAAAAAGTTAATTTTGCTTTTTTGGGATGAAGAAATGTTCTCCAAACTCACAGGAGTGAAGACCACTTAATGGAAGCCTCAGGAGAAAGAAGAGTGGCCTCTTTACTACCCTGGTAATAGTGCAGATGAATTTGATTCCTTGTGCAAAAAGTGTATCAGTGAAGTCTCTCTTTTTTAAGCCTATGGGTGCAGTCCAACTCCATGTGAGTTTATATGAAGGTCAATGTTGCTGTACAGGGAAGTTCTCAACCACTTACTGATTATATCCCTTAGTTTATTATTCTTTATTATTAGGGCATCAAGTAAATGCTGATTATATAGAGCTATTATGTAACTCAAGCTTATAAGGCATTGTGCAATTGGAAAAATACTATGTTTCTCTTACCTGCCAAGCCAGTTATTCCAATTAAGCCAGCTGAACTTGAAATGCAAACCAAATGTCCATGGTTATTAGCAACCATGGCAGGAAGAAAGGCTTTACAAGTCTAAGAAGAGTGAAGAAAAACTTTTAACATTTAATAGCACACCGTATGGTTTATTAGGATTCAAAAATTCTTTTTAGCTCATAAAAATACCTGAAGGCACTGGGATATAAAAACTTAAACACATGGAAGGTAATCACTTAAAACTGTTTAACCTGGTAAATCAATATCTTCCCATGACAATTTCAGTATTGTTAGAAGTAACTTACTCAGGCTTATGTCTTTGCTCATATTTGTCTTTTAGCAATGCAATCTTAAAACAATAATGAAGGAGTGTAGGAAAATCTTAGTTGTGGGCAGCCACAATCTAACCACCAAAAAGAACAGAGGAGAACATGATTGCTTAGGTATCTATTGCCTTTTTTCCTTGTTGGCTTAATTTTGGGTTTAAACTTTTCTTGAACACTGTTCACAAGACATCCTGCTATTGGCTCCCATTGTAAAAGAACATTTTGTTGGAAACTTGTCTCTACTTTTTTGAGTAATAGTTTCTTATTTTAATTCTAATTCATGAAATAGACCCTTTGTTAGAAAAGGGGGAGTTAATCTGTGTCTCAGTCCTGTAGAACACCTTCTTCACTTTTGAGCCAGGCACAGTGGTGCATGCCTATAATCCCAGCGACTCGGGGGGCAAAGGCAGGAGGATCGCAAGTTCGAGATCAGAGGCAATCTGTGTAATTTAGCAAGACCCTGTCTCAGAAAAGTAAAAAAAAGGAGCTGGAGGTGCAGCTCAGTGGTCCAGTACTTGCAAAGCAGGCAAGTGCAAGGTCCTGGGTTCAAGCCTCAGTACTGCAAAACAAAAAACAAAACAAAACACACCCCCCCAAACAAGAACAACTTTACTTTTGATTGGGAATCTGGAGAAAGGAGGTATAGGAGAGGGCAATGAGCTCTGGAGAACGATGTCTTGGGCAATAAAGAAGTAATTAGCCACATATGCAGGGGAGGTGACTAAGAAAAGGGATCTCTCACAATGGTCAAGCCTCCTTCATTTGCCTGCTTTCATTGTTTCAGAAAGAAGTGGAAAAGCAAAAAGAAACGTAATAAGAATCCCTCTGCATTCTGGATCAGTGGCGAGGCCCTCTGCTTCTCAGCTGGGACATTGCCTGTGAGGGCAGGAGCCCAGCCATCCTGCAGCTCTCTGACCCTTTGTGCTGGGTCACTTTCAGGGGTTCAAAGAACTTATGTCAATCTGCCCAAAAACACTGACCAAGAGCACAGGAGGGGATGGCGGTGTTTAACAACTAGGACCACGAAGGAGATTGGGAGAAAACAGAGGTAGGAAAGGACATGCAAGCCTCAGGAGAGGATACTTTAAAAGGGATTGATCTACATAGATTGACAGTTAGAACCAAAGTGAACCACTGTGTGCGTGTGTGCATCTGTCTATACCCACATGCACGGGCACACACACGTGATATATATACACACACAGAGGGTGTCAAAAGTGTACACACATTAACTATATTAAAGTTTTAATACTCAATATATAACAACAAAAGATGAATACAAGTCACATCTGACTTCTGTAACTGCAAGAGGTCACATTACACATTACTACCATAATTCAGGGACTGCAGAGCAGTGCTCTACCAACTGAGCTGAAGGACATGGCAATCCACTCCAGAGGCAATCCTGAAACAACCAGCCATTGAAAACCATGTATGAGTTGCTACAAGTCTGACATGACTCAACGGCACCTAACAACCACCACCACCATAATTCAATTCAACTTTGAAAAGTAATACACAGATATTATCTATGAAAATGTGTATACTTTTTTTTGGTACCACAATATATGTATCACAAAGGAGAGGGATATTTGGGACAAGAGAAATTATATGCAGTAGTTCCTATAGAGACATGGTGGCTACTAAGTTCTGGAACTTTCCATTTTTTCTGCCCCTGGAAAAACGGAAAAACGGTTCCCTAGACACGGAACCAAGGATACTACCATTCTGCTTTCTGTGAACACAGGGCACAGAAGATGCCTAAACTCCAAATTATATTTGAAAGTTGCTAAATGTGAGATGAGAAAAGGGTGGGGAGAAAGGAAGGTGCAGAAATCTCCAGGAAATACTCCCACAAGGATAGAGCCTTGCCCAGAGAATGAAAAGTTGTGAGCAGGGCTGGAATTAAAAGCTGGAAAGGCAGCAACAGGCCACATTATTGGCATGTGGAGGGAAAAAATGGTAGGTCTTAGTCTTCCAACCACTGGAAGTGAGTGCACCACTTTTCAAGCCAGGCTGTGGCCCTTAGTGCTGGTGGTATATCATTTCTACAGGAGAACCTCTCCTTTGTCCAGTTAGGTACAGAGTGACTACCAGTTTGCCCAGAAGAGACCTGATTAATGCCTGCTTATTAATCATGCCCCTTTCACCTTCCAAAGTGTCCCTGCTTCGAGACAGAGTCCCTGCAGAGTAACTGTAAAGTTACTCTGGTCATGTCTAAGTGCAGCTACTTGCTTTGCAGCCTTGAGCAAACATTTTAACTTCTATGATCCCTTAAATATCTTACTGAGCTGTTTTAAGGAATACAGGAATCCCTCGGTGTTTGTGGGGGAAGAACTGGTATCAGGACCCCTAGATTCCCAAATCCATGGGTTCTCAAGTCCCTTAATATAAAACAATATAGTATTTGCATATAATCTATGCATATCTTCCAATATACTTTAAATCATTTCTAGATTACTTATAATAGTTAATGCAATGTAAGTGCTATGTAAATCATTGTTAGAGTGGATTGTTTAGGGATACCGACAAAGAAAAAGTGCACATGTTCAGTACAGACCCAATTTTAGTATTTTTGATCAATGATCAATTGAATCCACAGATGGGGACCTGTAGATATGAGGGCCCATGTATGTGAGCTGCCTAGGGGCGGTCCCCAACATTTGCTGAAAATCAACAAATGGTAATACCACCATGAGGACAGTTCTGTCTTTATAGGATTGCCTGAGCAAAGATTCTGGGGGCTGTAGATTAAGGTAGCTCAAGAGAGGATAGGGTAGACCAGAATAAGTCCAAAATTGAGATGTCTAGGCTGGAGGTGGAGTGAGTGGTAAGATGCTTGCTTAGCATGTACAAAGCCCTAGGTTTGATCCCCAGTACTACACAAACACACACACACGATAATGAAGAATTATCTTCATTTGAATCTGATCACGTTGTAAAGAGCAAGAGGAGATTACTTTGGAAAATCAGAATAACTCTGCACTCCTTATGAGGAGAAATAAATAATTACCCATAAATGTGCTTTGAAATTCACATCCAGTGACTTCTCCATAAGCTCATCTGGGCAGTTGAGAAACTTCTTGCCTGTTACGATCCCTGCATTATTGATGAGGATGGAAACATCACCAACTTCTTTTTTAACCTGAGTTAAGAAACAAGAGTGACAGACCAAGGTAGTAATCCCTTATATGATCTATAGGTTTTATTTTCCCATTGTTTTATGATTTTATCCTTACCTCAGACTGACTTTATGCATTTTACAGGTTATTTCCTTTGAAAAGTCTATAGTGCACTAGAGATCCAATTCTGATGCTTTTCCTTTTATAATGTTGTTTTGATGTTGATATGATAGAGTTGTTCTTATACTCTGTGATTTGTAACTTTGTTCTGCGTTCTGTATTAGTAGCATATCAAATGTGGTGGGACATAAGAATAGCTTTATTATAACAAAATAGCATATAGATCGGGCTGGGATTTAGCTCAGTTGGTAGAGCACTGCGCTGCAGTCTCTGAGGTCCTGAGTTCAATTCCCAGCACCACAAAAATGGGAGAAGGACCTGGCAATCCACTCCCAAGGCAATCACGAAACAGTCTGCCATTGAAAACCCTATGAGGGTAGTTATGAGTTGGATGGTAACTCGATGGCACCTAACAACAACAACAACAACAACAACAACAACAAGCATATAGATCAAGACCTAGCATACATGGAGATGGGGTGAAGTAGAGAACAAATGAAGGAAAAAGGATAATTGATACTTTAAACATATACCACAGATTAGAATCTGCCTGTCTTGTTTTCTCGCTACCTCAAACTTCTAGGCATAAGATCTCTGAGTCATGTTGGTACAGTTAACACCAGCATGAATAGATATTTAATCACTTTTTTGTAGGAAATAAAAATCTGGGGTGTAATATTGGACTCTTCCCTTCTAACAAAACTTCAGTGTATAATCAGAACTCCTGATGAGAAGTGGGCATGACCCTTTCTGAGGTCAATGACAGGAGGTGGGAGTGTCCCCATGTTCTTGTTTAGGTTCCAGATTTCATCACCATATTTTAGATCACACAGAAGCATCCCTGACCCACAAGTCAGAAGGAGCCACCCACTGTAGCTGCCATGTGCTCTTAGAGGAGGCTCACAGCAGTACCACCTCTGTGTGTGTGTGCACCTGCCCAGATGGATGGTGCAAGGTGTATCATGGCAGCATGGCACAGGGCAATGGAATCACTGAAGCCAGGAGGAAGCTGTCATCTTTCCACCTGCTGTTGGAGAAGGCCTGGGTCTTACTGTTAGGGTGACATGTGTTGGGCATTTATAGTGGCCAGCTGGATCTGTAGCCTATGATAATCTTATGAGGAAATAGAAACTAAGGACTCCTTACATCTCATACTAGAATTTTCAGATCAAAGTGCTGGAAACAAGATAACTACAAGTCTGATCTGTAGTGTGGCTATAATATTTCATCAAATCCAACTTGATGACCAGTCAAGGGTGGAAACAGATGTACTGGAGGCAAACTCAATAGCCAGAAGGCAACTGGGCCTGGAAAACAGAACCAGTATTAGAGGCTGTGATGTCCTAGCTCAGGACTGTCAGGGATGGAAAAGCCAGAGATGACACCAAAGAGAGATAAATGGGCTTGTGTTTCTAATTTAACTATTTTTGATGAATAAAATGCTCATCCTCAGAATGACATAGCAAACAAAAAACAAACAAAACTAGTTGGTACTGTGTTTGATAAGAGCACAGAGCTATATTTAAGAGATAATACAACAAATTCTAGTTTTCATTTTTTTATGCATTCATTATTCTCTCCAGTGTAACAATGAGGCAGCAGTTGGTTTAACCCTGTGTGACAACTTCCACAAGACTCTCATCTTAGCTCTACTGTGCCCTTCTGTTAGCTGGGCCCTCCCTATGGGTCAACACACTATGAAAACAAGAACCTGCTAGAGGGCTCTGGGACTGTCATGCCTGCCCTGTCTACGTCTGAACTGCCAAGAAGGCTGATGTGAACTCCTCTACTGTGGAGCTTTCCCAGCCAACTACTACGTATTGGTGGTGGCAGGCAGTAGGAAAGATTTCTTCTACCAGTGACCTTGGAGTTCATGATCTCAGACATCAGGAATCAGCCATCAATTTTAAGAAATTCTCACAAATGCTACAAATAAGTTCAAGAGTTTAGAATTTTGGGAGGGTCACTGAATGCATCAGTGCAGGCTGAAGGTATGCTAAGCAAAGCTGTTTTTTTTTTCAATTTTTTAAAAAAACCTTTATTTCTTAAAATGTGCATTGTAACAAACAAAAATACGAGCAACAAAGAACAATGTCATCCATGGGCACAAGCAGTTCAGCTGGACACATCCTTCTATTACCTGGCACATGCACACAGCATTGCATTTTAGGTAACTGAGATCATGCAACAGGTCATGCTTTTCCACACATAGAGAATATGCACCAGTTCAAAATCCCAAACCTACATGAATATTTTAGTAACCAAGAATACAGTTTATCAACTCAATCTGTTATAAAAAAAACTGTAATCCTGCCTTCCTTGGAGACAAAAATTTCACTGAAGACCAAAATGACAACAAGCCTCTGGTTAGAAATATTGGTCAAGTTACACTTAAAATACTGCATTGCCTTAATGCTCAATTTAAAATCAGACTTATAGCTGCAGAATACACTAGGTATAGTACTTCCAAGAGAGTTCATTATTAGATCCATATTATTAAAATCTCCCATGTGTTTGTCAACTTGTATATTGCTATGATGCTGAAAGCTATGCCTACAGTATTTCAGATTATCAATAGGGCCACCCATGGTGGACAGGTTTAACCTGAGTTTCCAGACTAGGATAGACAAGGGAGAAGGATCTGGCAGTTCATTCCCAAAAGAATTAGACATGTAAAACTCTATGAATAAAAGAGAAGCACTATCAAATATAGTGCTGGAAAATGAGCCCACCAAGGGTGGGAGGCATTCAAGAAATAACTAAGGAAGAGTTACTTCCTCAAAGTAGGGTCGACCTTAATGATGGGAATGGACTAAATCCCCTGGGACCTCCAGTTGCTGATGTGGCATGACTAAAAATGAGAAGAAACAGTGGCTGCAACAATGGGCTCAAACATAGAAAGGTTATGTGTATGGCACAACATTGGGTAATATTTTGTTCTATTGTGCATAGGGTTGCTGAGTTGGACCCAACTCAACAGCGCCTAACAGTAGTAAAATATTAAGACAATGTGTTCCCATTGAACTAATATGTTCCTACTTAGCTCAGATGGTAAAGTGTTGCTCTGTCCTCTCTAAGGACCCAGGTTTGATCCCCAGCACCACAAAAACAGGAAAAGGATATGGCAATCCACTTCTGAAGCAATTCTGAAACAATCAGCCATTGAAAATCCTATCAGGGTTGCTATGAGTCGGACCCAAATCAACAGCACCTAACAACAACATAGTACAGTCAGAAGATACACAGTTATGACTCTCATCAAAATGTAAATTTGAGCACATCTGCACACATTTCTCTCCATAGGCCAGACTAACAAATCCTGACTTACTCTCCCCAGAGATGGTATAAAAATTTTATGTCCAATATACATCTGTTCTATCGACTATAACAGATATTTACAAATTATAAATCTGGTTCTGATTTGCTTTGCGTAAGGATCATAGTCATTACATACATAGTGAGGACCCTTCCATATGCCACATGGATAAGTGACAATGACCTAGATGCAATCTGCTCTTTTGTCATTATTCTAAATAACCTCCTACCCAGGAGTGCCATGGAATTAATGCTGGACTTTCTAAACTCAAGGCTAAGCTATGATCCAGGGATATTGTTATTGTTGTTGTTAGGTGTCTTCATGTTGAGTCTGACTCATAGCAACCCTCGTAGGGTTTTTAACGGCTGACCGTTTCAGGATTGCTTCAGGAGTGGACTGCCATATTCTTCTTCCAATGATCCAGAGGTATGAGCTGTCAAAGTTATTTAAGGCTTAGCAGAGATAAAACATTATCACACTACTCTAAAAATTTTCTCCTTGGCACCCTCCTAGGGGATATTTCATTAAAATTCTCTTATGCTTTTCCATTAGCCAGAATAAGAAGTGGAAATGGTGTCTTTATAAGGGTGGGAGTAACTTCCTTTCCCTGAATTCAGAAAAGTATAACATTAATCCTCTCTAAGACCCCAGCGTGATAAAAGGTGACTAAGAAGCTAGTAATATGACATATTTGCCCATTTCAGAAGCCAAACAGCTAGGACAGAACTAAATCAGATCCAGAGAACAGGGAGGGAATTATTTATGGGGTATAGCTGAAGGTCTTCAGTGTTTGAGTGTGAACCAGTTATTGCTGAGGACGGGCCAGGGAAGTTGTTTGTAGTCAGTATACGTCAACATTCCAGGTGGTCAGTGCTTCACTTGTAAACAGCAGAATCTGGGAGGCTGGCTGCACTTGGAAGGTAGTCTCAGTCTAAGCTGACTTCCCTGAGCTGGTCAGGTTTGGCTCTCCAGACTATAGTGGGTAGCCTGTGATTGGAGTTGGTGGTAAGAACGATGTGAAATGGAAAGACAAAAATTCACCTAGCTGGGACCTGCAAATCTTTCCACTAGGAAGCAGGAAAGTAGCAAGGGGATCCTGATGAAGCCCAGAAGCCATGGAAGAAACCTATAAAGTAGTTGGGTTGCTCACAGGAGGTTTGTTTTGTTCTTCCCTTTTCACTAAATTGGGCAATTCAGGAGGCCACAAAGTAGCCTAACAGAGCAGTGTGTGGCATATGCATCCAGATGTGGGGAGCATAGAAATCCTTATGAGGGAAAGGGATGTGCCTTTATGAGCGAAGAATTTTCTTACCAGTGGCATATTGGTGCTTCAGCTTCCCGAATCTTTCTTGATATGTACATTGGCATGATCACCAAAGAAGCAAATGTGTTTAAGACCCTTTAGGGGTTTCAGGGATAATCCAGTGGTAGAGCACTTGCTTAGCATGTACAAGGGCCCAGGTTCAATCCCTCGCACCATCAATGCAAACAACAACAAAGATTCTTTAGGATTAGTATTCTGATTTTCTTAGGATTACTTATGAAAAATACACATTAAAATGATAGTCATATTTCTTAGTGTGTGCAAAGGCCTGGGTTTAATCCCTAGCACCACCAATGGGAAAAGAAAAAGATTCTTTAGGACTAGTATTCTGATTTTCCTATGATTACTTATGAAAAATACACATTAAAATGAAGGGCATATCAGCAGGGTAGATGGAGCCTGGATTTAAAATCAGACTAAATATGGGTACATAAATATGGGGAACTCAGCCATGTATTATCTCTGTGATCTGGGGTAGATCTTCAATATCTGTTTCTTACTCCTCAAAGAAGGGGCACTTGTTCTGCAATAGGGGTCAGTAGTGCAAGCATAGTGGTGTGGTTGGAAGAAATACTCAGGAGTCATTAGCCTCAAGTCTCAGCTGTAGCTTTGCTATTTATTAATTAGTTGTTGATCTTTAGAAAGCTACATGCCTGTCCTAAGCCTCAGGGTTCTTATTTGTGAAAGGGGGATAATAATGTTTTACTTTACAGTGTTAATATATGACACATATAGGGTACTTTGCACAGCACCTTTTATGTAGGAAAAACTAAAAAATCCTAATTCCCACTCCTCTGCAATATAAAGTAAAGGGACATCACAGACAGGCAAATGGATATAGAGAATGGCAAGTGAACAACAAAACTGATATATACCAAAGTATTTGCATAGGATTCTCGCACCCACAAAAGACACTAAGTCCCCAAGATTTACCTGATCACCCACTGCGTACACTTCTTCCTTCCGGCTGCAATCACAGGTATAGGCATACACCCTGGTGGCTCCAGCTTCCTGAGCCATCCGGCGGGTCTCCTCATTCATCTCTTTATCGACATCCCAGAGAACAAGCACAGAGCCCAGGCGGGCAAACTTCAAGGCCAAGAGCCTTCCCAGTCCACTCCCAGAGCCTGTTATGAGGACTATTTCACCAGCAACATTCTTCCGTGGCTTTGGGAGTAAGGCCCAAACCAGAGCCTCTAGAACACTAAACAGTGATTTTCCTAAGAAAACAAGAAACTCCTTTGCTATTTTCAAGTTGGAAGACATGTTCTTGCAGGTATCTATAAAAAAAGGTAGGAGTTTGCTTATTAATAGAGTCCCACTTTCTGAAGTAGTTAAAGTAACCAAGAAGCGTGATTTAAATATATCTTCTGGGCTGACTCTGGACTTATAAAGGGACAGGAACCAATGGCTAAAATCATCTACAGGAGGGTTTGGCACATGACCAGATCCTTAGAAAATGCCAGAGTTGATGTGATCTAAATTTGTTTCTGGCATTTCCTACAGATGAGGCTGATAATTGGATAGAATATGCATGAGACCTGTGCAAGGTTGCTGTGCTAGTCAATGCAGGACCAGGTTGGTCCATTTGCTGTGTTTATTAAGCACCAGCCCCAGGCAGTTATACTTTGTGCCCTCGGGCTGAGGGTAGCAGCTTCTTATCATCTGCACTGGCGAACTAACTGGTCTAACTAAAGGGACAGACCTTAAGCCATGACTGCATAGTTATAAGGCAGAGTGAGAAGAGTGCAAGGTGCTAAGTTTCTTTGCTATTCATAGGGTTTTCAATGGCTAATTGTTTTCGGGAGTAGTTCACCAGTTCCTATTCCCTAGTTTGTTTTAGTCTGGAAGCTCAGCTGAAACCTGTCCACCATGGGTGACCCTGTTGGTATCTAAGGTACTGGTGGCATAGCTTTCAGCCTCATCACAACACGCAAGCCCCCACAGTGCGGCAAACTGGCAGAAAATTATGGATAACACTTCCAAAAATGGGAATACCAGAGCACCTAATTGTACTCATGACTCTATACATGGACCAGGAAGCAGTTGTTCGAATAGAACAAGGAAACACTGCTTGGTTTAGGGTTGAGAAAGGTGTGCGTCAGGGGTGTATGCTTTCACTATATCTCTTCAATTTATATGCTGAACAAATAATCCAAGATCTGGACTTTATGAGGAAGAATGCGGCATCAGGATGGGAGCAAGACGCATTAACAACCTGTGTTATGCAGATGATACAACTCTGCTTGCTGAAAGTGAAGAGGATTTGAAACATTTACTGATGAAGGTCAAAGAACATAGACTTCAGTACGGATTGTGACTATACATCAACACACAAAAATCCTTACAAGTGGGTCAGTATGTAACTTCACAATAAATGGAGAAACGATGGAGGTCCTCCATGATTTTGCTTTGCTTGGCTCTATAATCAACACCCATGGAAGTAGCAGTCAAGAAATCAAAAGACACATTGCTTTGGGAAAACCTGTGGTGAAAGATCTCTTTAGAGTATTGAAAAGTAAAGATGTCACATTGAAGACAAAGGTGTGCCTGACTCATGCCATGGTTTTTTCAGTCGCATCATATGGTTGTGAAAGCTGGACATTGAGCAAGGGAGACAGGAGAAGAATTGATGCTTTTGAATTATGGTGTTGGAGACAAATATTGAATTTACCATGGACTGCCAAAAGCAGCAACATATCCATCCTAGAAGTGCAACCAGAGTGCTCCTTGGAAGCAAGGATGGCTAGATTGGGTCTTACATATTTTGGACACGTAGTCAGGAGAGACCAATCCCTGGAGAAAGGGATCATGTTTGGGAGAGTGGCAGGTCAACGAAAAAAAGGAAAACCCTCCACCAGATGGACTGACACAGTGTCTGCAACAATGGGTTTAAACAGAAATAAGATTGTGTGCCTGGCACAGAATCAGGGAGTGTTTCTATCTGCTGTACATAGGGTCGCTATGAATAGGACTCAACTTGATGACACCTAACAACAACAACAACAAGAACAAGGTGTTATGGGGAGGATATTGGGACAGCCAATCCAGACGGGGGCCTGGGAGGAAGCAACAGAAAGGTCTGCTGGGATGCTGCATTCTTAATGATGAACAGCAAGACATGGAGAGACTGGGCAGCAGCCTGCCTGGCAGGGGGATACAACAGCTCTAATCTTGAAGCAGTCTGGATCTGTGTGTCTAGGGCTGAGCAGGGAACAAGAATGCTGGTTCTGACTGGCACAGGCATTCTGGGCAAAGGAAGAGTGCTTTCAGCTGTGGAGCCCTGGGCTTCATCATGTTTTTGATGTGACATTCTCTAACTCTCCACCAATTTTGCTCTAATTTATTTCCACAGGGTAACTTTCAGATGATCCATAGATTCTCTGATTGATTCTCCAAGGCAAATTGGAAAGATGATGGCCTGAAGGAGGACTCCCATTTTAAATACACAGTCATGGAATGTGCACCTGCAGACCTTCTGGGGTGCAGGGCACACCACACATAGTAAAGGGACTCCCTGGGTACCCTCCCTGCCTGCAATCGGCCACTGCTGATACTCTTTCCATTAGAAAACCTCCCCAGCTAGGCTGCCATGCCCTCTTTCAGGTGCACCATATGCAAATCCATGCCAGGGGCCAGGGGCCAATGGTCTGCTCAGTGGTCTCCAGAGCTGTAGTGATGGCCACAAGTTTCATCATTAACCTGGGTGACATGAAAACTCTTAATGCTGGGGAATTCGAGATTTCAGTATTCCACTGTCTCAACATCAGCATGATGCAAGACCTAGGACAAGTTCACAGCTTATCCCCATCTTGGCAGATGCTTCCCAGGTACTTCAGAGCACAGCAGCATGAAGTGGCCTCCATTTGGGGATCTCAGTCTCCCTGGGTTGGAATTCTGCTTCTGTCCACTTTCCTTGAAGCTTTGGTATAAAAATTATTTCATCTCTGGTACCTCAGTTTGGTTCCCTAAAAAGGGAGATTCTAATAGTTCATAAACTACTTACCGCACAGAGAGCTATAGGAATAAACAAGTTAATGTAGACAGTCTTAAGGAACATTCTGTGGTCACTACCAATCCATATGGGCCTGCAGTGGTACCACTGTGGAGTTCGATCCCATCAGATCTCACAAGCCAAGCAGGGTTAGGCCTGGTTAGTAGTTGGATGGGAGACCACCTGAGAACACCAGGTGCTGTAGGCTTGGGAGAAGGACCCGGCAACCCAGTCCCCAAAACAATCAGCCATTGAAACCCTATGAGTAGCAGAGAAGCAGGACGATAGTCTTTCGCCTGTTGTTCGTAGGGTCACTATGAGTCGGACACTGACTTGACCACACCTAACATCAACTACTAGCCCATATAAAATATCTCATCAAATTAGGAAAAAAATAAAGGTAGGCACTGAGCTGCACACGGCCCTCACCAGGGTACAACAGGTGGTGGAGGAGTGAGGAGGAGCTGGCTGGATTTTGGCATCTAGCAGGTTGCATATCATCTTCCCCTCTGCTCCCCAGGCTCCATAAGGCAATGCAACCATAATGTGGACACCTTGCTAGAACAGTGCTAGCCTGTAATGACAGCAAAATAATCATTCACTCTATGTGGATATTTGTGCCAGGATGTGAATTAATGAGCCCTGGCTGTATCACTGAAATATATGCTTATTGAACACTTCTTCGGTGTCTTCACAGCATGATCTATTCAGTCCAAAAACTCAGCTAACTCAGAGCAAAGGAAGCAGGCGCCATCTGCTTTCCAGGCCCTGGTAAGGGCACCTGGTGGCCAGGAGCAGAGGCAGGGTGGGGCAGACTGACTGCTCACCACAGCTGAAAGGGGTGAATTAGGGAAGGTAGGGAGCTGGAGGTGCATGCACAGCACAGCAGAACATGAGCAGAAGGGAGGCAAGACGTGCTGTCCATGGGCAGGCACCCGGCTCTGTGCGTCGGCTAAGGAGGGCGGCTGGGCAGCCCATCCCCAGAGGGTCCGGGCTTGTCCTGCCCGCAGGAGCCTGGGCGCTGGCGGGGCGCTGCCGCCGAGCTCTCCTTGGAGGCGCGCTGCTCTCTGGGGCTCTGTCCCATTCCCGTATCCGGCTGCAACTGCCAGGCCAGTGACCCTCACGTTTAACCCAGAGGATCCACGCCAGGGCTGGGGGCGGAGCCGCGTGGCGCCACCTCCTCCAGGGGCCAGAGACCTCCGCGACTCACCTCCTATACACTTTCTTCTTTTGCCCGCTTCAGAGAAGCCGGTTGCGTCCGCCCCAGACACCTGCGTCTCAGGCTTGCAGCTCAGTAAGCTTCAGGGGTTTATTCCAGAGCTGGCGAGAGCCCAAGTCCAGGGGCGGGACCGCCGCGGCCGCACCACCTGGCGAATCCCGGCCCGCCATGTGGGATGGGGGTGGGGCCACCCACGCACCCGGAGCGCCACTGGGCCCCTGCCCTCTTTCCCAGGCTTCCTGGCTTAGAAAGTGGAAAGTAAGTCTTGGGGGCTGGACGTGCATTTCAGGATTTTTCATCAATTTAAAATTTCTAATAACTCGAGGGGCAACCGGGATTACTGAATCAGAATTTGGGGGGTCATAAGGGGCCCAGGTATAAGCATTAAAAAAGTTCCTAATCCCAGGTGTGTTTGCAAAGCACAGCCTGGAGGCCGAGAACCCTACTGCTAGAGAACAAAGAGGAGGCAGGTGCAGGGGTCCACAAGGTGTGGGGGGTGACCAGGTTGTGCCCCCGCAGTCTGCAGCCCAGGGCACATGTGCGAAGTTCTACAGCAGTGTATGGTACCTTCCTGGTCAGAGTCGGTAAGGCGTGTGGGCTTGAACTTGGCAGCCACTTGGAGGTGGGTGGGTGCCAGCGGAAGTGGTTGTAGCAACAGCAAGTGGTCAGGGGAACAGGGCGAGGGCAGTGGAGATAATTGATTCTTGTTCTAACAAGATGAAGTTGATGTATAAAAATAGAATAAAAGCCAACATCTTTTGTGTAGGAGAATCCAGAAAATACAATGATATATCTGTCAAGAAAAAAATGAGATATGAGAAGCACTGACATAGTGCCAGGCATGGCACAATGTTCGGGAGTGTTTCGTACTGTTGTACATAGGGTCTCTATGAGTCGGACTCGAATTGACAACACCTAACAACAACAACGATATCCATTAATAAAACTAACGAGTGATCTAATGTAAGCATTTCAACATGAAAATGCTTATAATAGAGTTTGATGGGGTGCAAGGAACAGAGATGGCAATATAGTATGGGGTACTGAAGGAAAAACAGGGAGTCAGGGTGAGATTGGGTTTGAAATTCGCGTGAAGTCTGAGTAGCACAGGAGCAGTGGTGAAGGTTTGCAGGAGAGCAACCTTAGCCAGTCTATCAGGGACAGGTCTAGGGGCAGAGGAGCTTCACTTTTGTTCCTTATTTGCATGAGCAGAAAAGAGGTAGGTCTCATAAGCCTGGAGAAGTAGGGGTGGGGAAGAGCCTTGGCTGTCTTTTCAGTGCTGAGGAGGTTGCCCAGCAAGCTATGGAAAGATTTGAGTAGTTGTCCTGTGAGAAGGTAAATAGGGACAGGTCTGGACCCTGGTTTCAGGCCAGCCACCTCCACCTAAGGGACAATCTCTAGGGAGCTGCAGAGGCTCTAGAGAGCTTCTAAGGAGTGGGAGACCTGTTTATGAATTACACAGTGAGGATGGTGGACCTGCATGTGAGTCTGTCAAAGAGGCAGTGGGATAGAAGGGCCTTCCAGACTGCAGAGATCAAATGGGCTGCAGTGCAGATGAGAGCAGCACCTGTGAATGAGAGCAGACAGAGGCACAGAGAAGTTGGCTGATAGGCTCCAGGTCATCAGCCTGTCTGCGGGTTCAGGTGGGTAGACATTGGTAATCACCAGCCTTCTATCATCTTCATGATTCTTTAGAGCAGAATCCTGAGCTGCCACTCTTCTTTCTGGAAAGAGTTGGGGGTGGACCTCATGACAGACATCTCAAACATTACTAAAAATCCCATCAATACAAAATAGGATGTAGGCAGTGCCATGGGCACAGCATTGCTAATGCAGTTAAGGGAGCCAGAGGTCTTCTGGCATGGAGAAGGCTGGGCTTTTAACTTGATATGGGAAACTCAAAGGGTTGGCCATCACCCTGAAAGCTAAGAAAGGACTTTTAAAGAGCTCTTTTTGGCAAAAATGAGAAATGGATAGTTTATGATGAAAAATGTTTAGTGGGCTTGGGAACATATGAAAAATGGTCTCAAACTAGGCATGGTGGTACACCCCTATAATCCCAGTGCTTCTGGAGGTGGAGACAGGAGGATTGCAAGTTCAAGACCAGAGGCTGCCTGTGTAATTTACTGAAAACTTGTCTCAAGATAAAAAATAAAATATGGGGTGGGGGTGCAGCTCCATGGTAGAATGCATGCAGAGTATGTGTAAGGCCCCCCAATACTGCAAAAATAATAAATAAAATAAAATAAGAATAAAGAAAAAGAAAAAGGGGGCTGGGATGTAGCTCCGTGATGGAGCACTAATCTAACATGCCAGAGGCTCTGGGTTTAACTCCCAATACCATATACATACACACAAAAAATCTTACCATGTTCTCAATATCTTGGACCTCACAGTGAAAAGATAATTGATTTTAAATTGACAGATATCTTACATTAATTGTGTAAATTATGCAATTCTGGAGAGCATACATATATCAAGAGCTACAAAGGTGTATACCTTCTGACCCTATTCTACCTACAAAACTATCTTTGTCAAAGAATCAGGTGTAGTTTGTTGCCTTTGGAAAGAGAAAGTGGGTCATTGGGGGTCAGGAATGGGAAAGAGACTTTTCACTCCATCGAATCATGGAATGTATTACCTTTTCAGGAAATAAGTATATTAGTAAAACCTCTGATTATTAATTTCTGAGAAGCATGTGCAGATGGACTACTTATAGCTGTTTTCATTAATAAAATCATATTTTTCAAGGCTATGAAAAATATTCTTAACATAATATGTGTTGTAAAGACATAGTACAAAATTAAATATACACCGTCACCCAAAGTTTTAATGAAAATTTTACTATTTATTGGCATTAAAAATGCTGAAAGTGATCCACCAACATCTTTTTTTTTAATAGTGGAATTTGGGTTTTTAATTTTTCCTTGGGGCTTTATCTGCATTTTCCAAAGCTTCCATTTTGTATATATTTTTATTCAATAGTAATATTGTTTCTGAGAACAGACATATATGGACATTCCTATTCCAGATGGTAGACTCCACATGCACATTTATATCCTATTTTCTTCCAAAATTCCATTGAAATGATAGAGAAGATATAAAAATGTGAATAAAAGTAGAATAGTGCCAGGAAAAGGGAAAAGGGCTACTAGTGAGGGCTGACTGGATATTGGCAAGCCGCTGGCCCCATTTCTGGAAACCAGAGTGAAAGATACTATGATCTGAAACACACCCAGGGAAGGTGTTACAAACATGAGTCATTCTTCCCCACAGAAAGCCAGAGAAACTCCACTTCAGCAAGTAACACAAAGAATAGAAATGGGACATGGGGCACCCAGGTGTAATAAAAAGTATTATAAAAAGCAAAGCTATTAAACTGTTGAAATGAAGTATGGGAAAATTATTTTGTAATGCGGGGCAAGGCAAGACAAAAACTCAGAAAGTATAAATTACTGATATGGCTACATAAGACATGTAGGCTTCTGCACAGCAAGAAAATATCATAAGCAAAGTAAGATGGTAGAAGATTAGTAGAAAATATTTTTCCATAAAGAGTTGACTGACCATTAGTGATTAGTCACAATAAGTAGCATTTCCACAAGCCAATTCAAATAAGAATGGGGAACAATGGACAAAGAAATGCATGGGCAATTCACAAACACATACAAGTAATTGAAAACACCCGAAAAGATGCTAAATATCACTGATATGCAGGAACAGGCAAGTTGAGGATGAATGCCCTTTTTTAATCCATCAATTCCACATTTTTTTTTTTACATAATGAAGTTTTTAATGTACCTTAAGAAACATTACTATCATTATATCTTTCCATGAGTTTCATGATATGCTAACACATCTAAGAATATCTAAAAATATGGACCACATGTGGCCGGCCATCCTTCTTTCTAGCACTTTAAAAAAATTTTTTTTATTAGGAATTTTTAATGTACAACTTCATGGGTCTCATTATGACATTTCTATACATGCATTTCATTGTACATTGCTCATGTTAAAGTTAGGTAAGAATCCAGACTTGTTCCCATACCCTGCAATTTGGTAATGTAAACAGATGTGTCCTTTTTGGATGATAATCATTACTGTTATTTTATTTTTAGGAATCTGTCATGAAGGAATATTGATGCTTATGCAGAAAGAGTTTTCATTGAAATTTGTTTGTAGTAGCAAACAAGCTAGAAACCATTTAAACATACGTCTATGCCATTAACTGTGGTGTAGCCATATAATAGAATTCTATGAAGCTGATAAAAAGAATGAAGCTAACACTATACTTATTGGCATGGAGAGATCTATAAGGTGTGCCAAATGAAATAAAGTACAGAATTATTACATTAAGTTAAATTTATGATTCCATTGTGCATGTATGCCTCTGCATGTGGGTGCTTGTGTGTGTAATACAGATGGAAATGCATAGAAGATTGCATGGAAGGGTACATCACACTGCTCAGTGTTCCACTCTGGAGGGGAGCAGAATTGGTTGAGGAAAGTGAAAGGTTATTTACCAAGTTATGATATTTTCTGTATTGTTTGACTTTTCTACAAATGTCAAGCATTATTTTGTGATATTAAAAACAAAAATAAAACATGCCAACTTTCTGTTTGAAAACGACTCATCTTAAGAACATGTTATCTTTGAGGATTACTTTATAAAATAGTGGAAGAAGCCTAGTCACCAGGTGCTATATTAAAAATATATCAGTTTTGCCAAAATGTACTATTTTGGTAGAAGAAGATTATAAAATCCCTGGAGAACATGATCAGTATAAAGGTACATTTGTTTGTTCTAGGAGAAGAGGAAGACAGTATTATCTGGAACAGAAGTGGGAATCAGGATGTCTGACTCATGTGGAAGAATTGGACAGACAAGACATGTGAATCATCTGAGAGTTGAAGGAGGTCCTATTATTTTAATGGGGAAATTAATCATATCCTAAAGAAATGCAAAAGTTTCAGAAAGCTAAGATTCAAGAAACACAGTGGCACATTATTGGACTTCCCTATGTACTATATTTCTCAGGATAGAAGTCATCAAGCCAAACTCTTTCTACTTCTCATTGTGAGGACAGAGGCACATATTGTTGTACGTTGATTCTTGCCCTTCTATTTCCAGATCATGATCACTGTTAACCACCCTTTTCCATGTCTGAATAATAGCTACATGAATGGCATAGGAATTTATCTAGATTTGACTTAGTTTATTGTGCTTAAGTCATGTTGGAAGATGATTCAAATAGAGCCAGTGTCTCATGGCCCACATAAGTTTTCTCCTCTTCTCATTTTACATCTATTTTCTGAGATTTCTTTTCTCTTTCAATTCTATCTCTGATCAGTGGAAATACTATTAGTGAAGGGCATTAAATGCTTGTACTAGTTATAGGAAGAGTTATTGATGGATATATGATCAGGGTGAGGAGCAAGGTGGTCTTTCTCCCATTCTCTCCTTCTCTCTTAAGGTTTTATCATAGCACAATTTATGTGTTATCAAATTTACCCATTGTAAGTGTATAGTCTGAGTTTTGGTAAATTTACATGGTTTTGTGGTTGTACATTAACACAATCCAGTTTTTGAACACTTCTATTTCACCAATTAGTTCTGTTGGGAGCATTTTAACTCAATATTTGGCTTTAAACTTTTTGGTAAGTAGAGATAACATGTCTGCAGCCATAGCACCTTGGCATTTGATCCTGCCTGATCTCAGAAGCTAAGCAGGGTCAGCCTGGTTGGTGCTTGGATGGGAGACTATCTGGGAATAGCAGGGGCTGAAGGCTAGGGAGAAGAATCTGGCAATCCACTCCTGAACCAATCTGCCATTGAAACCCTATGAATAACAGGGAAGCACTGACAATAGTGCTGGGCATGGCACAGTATCAGGAGTGTTTTGTTCTGTTGTACGTAGGGTCGCTATGAGTTGGAGCAGACTGGATGGCACCTAATGACAACAGAGACAACATAGGTAATATAGATTCTGACCTCAAACACATGTGATAACAAACTTGTGTTTATTCTCCAAGAATTGTTCCCTCATTTTTATATTTTACTTAAATCTAAGATGATGAATTTTTCTAGTGTCTCTCTATGACCTCCCTTACCTCACCACATCCTTTCCAGTTCAACTCTCTGGCAGTACAAACTTTCTGGGATTCTGCCTTTATGTGGATGTTTTCCAGTTCACCCTCTTGGCTTGTACAGGCTGCTAGGGTTTGCATGTGTTCCCTAAAAGTTTGTGTGCTGGAAATTTATTCCCCCCATATACCCACTGATGGTATTTGAAGACAGGGCCTTTGGGAGCTAATTAGGATTAGATGAGGTCATGGGATGGAGTCCCCATTGTGGGAGTAGTGGCTTCAGAAGAGGAAGACAAGCCTGAGCACACAGGCTCCCTGGTTTCTGTCCTGTGATGCTCTCCACCAAGTTAGGATGTAGCAAGAAGGCCCTTATAAGATGCCAGGGCCACACTCCTGGACTTCCCAGCTGCCAATCTGTGGAAAATAAACTTTTTTCTTTGTAATGTACTCAGTTTGTGGCATTCTGTTATAGAAGGAGAAAACTCACGAAGATAGAGGCTTTATATTTTTGTCTCTTTTCCCCATCACTTGAGGACCTAGGATATTCCATGCCCACCATCCCCACACCATGTTCCTGGACTTCCTAGTCTCCAGAATGGTAGGAAATAGATGTCTCCGAAATTTTTTCACCACAAAGCTTCATACCTTCTCAGTCCATTTTAGGATCTTGAATTTAGAAGTGAGATTATCATCACAGGATTGCATATTAACACCTAGTTTCAAATCAAAGTCAGACTTTTTCTAATGGTAAGTTTATGATTATTTTGGCTCATTGGTTTGACATTGAATATTGATGTTGTCCTTTAAATTACATGCACGACAGATATTCTCCACCAATTCAATGAACTTATATGGCTTCAAGTTTATGATGAAATGATATTCTTAAAGAATATGCTATGCACAGTAGACTGCAAGTTGTATTTTTTGTTACATTTAGGATGTAAAAAATTATAGATGGCAAATTAAAAATGTATAAAATAGCCAGGTTTCTGTGCTATCCAATTTGTAATTATGGTTTCTGCATATATCATGGCCTCAATCTTCACATCTTGAAAAATAACAGTGATGGTGGCATGAGTTCCACATGGGAGCACTGGGCTCAGATCTACTGGGGTTGACACACCATCATCCTGCCCACTACAGTGTGGGATCAGTGAGTGAGCCCCTGGAGTCAGGATGATCTAGAGATGGTGGCATCAGAGACTTCACCTGCCAACCATCTGCTGCTGTTATTTGGGCTGTGCTCTCTGTGGTGAGGCCTTGGCATGTGCAAGCTCTGCAGGGGAGCACAAGCCTCAGGACAACTGGAGGTGACATACCACCACCGTGCTAGTGCAGCACTGGTGGTGCACCCCACAGGATGGGTCGCTGAGTGTGCCCTGAAATCCAGTCAAGCCCAAGACAGCTGTGCAGACATTCTGCCATCATCCCCACTGGAGGGATGCTGCACAGAAATTCCTCCTCTGAGACCTGCCAGCTTTCAGCAAGGGAGCACATAGGGAAAATCCCTTCCCATCTGGTGGAATTGAAAAATCTCAAAATAATACTGTCATTACTGGTTAGGAAACTTTACACCAGAGAACAATGAAAACTGGACTATAGGTGGAGGCACCAGCAGGGACGTGACTGAATGATGGCCCAGAACTGCTTTCCCTGACAGCAAGTGTCAGGAAGGAGGTACCATGGGGTACCTGCAGGTGGTCAAAACAGAGGTCTCCAGAACTCTCAGGGAAAGAGGCTGAATGTGGGTCTGTAAGTGTGAGTAGAGGTTGCTCCTTCCCCTCCCCAGGAGAGACAGTCACTGCCCTGGTCTCTGGTCCCATTGGAACTGCAAGCTAGAGAGGCGGAAACTGAGGAGTGGAGAGTGCAAGGGACAGTGAAGAGTAGCAGGCACTGCTGGTTCCCTGGGCCTAGGAGAATTTATTCAGAATAAGATATATCTGGGGCTTTGTAGGGCTTGTGACATGGAGAAGTAGTGCCATGGTCTGGGGAACCTAAGATACATGATTAAGGCTGTGATCCAGTTGGAGGCTGGGAACATAAGATGGAGAGAAACTGAGGGGGCAGTGCTGAGTACAGAGTTTTCAGCAGAAGCTAGGCACTAGGCACTGAGGCTGCAAACCACAGGGTTGGGGAGGGAGAGAGAAGCGCCAATGATTCATCACCCAAATTCAAGGGAATACTGGGGTGAGGGAGAATCTCTACACATGGAGGAGGTTGGACCTAGCACCCAGACCAAGCAATTGACAAACCTCAGCAGAAAAATATACAAGACATGAAAGGACATGCTGGATGGGAAGATCCTATAGACCAAAACACCTCAACAGATAACATCAGGGAAACCATATTTCTGGGGATGCCTGAAGAAGAATTCAGAACCTTGCTTATAAATATGCTAAAGGACCTCAAAGACACCATCATGAAATCTATTGACTCACTGGATAAAAAGGTATCTCATTTGGAGAAGAAATTCTCCAGAAAACTTGAAAACCTAAGGGGGGGAAAAAAAACAAGATAACACAAAGCAAAACAAACAAACAAACAAAAACAAGCAATGGTCCTAGAGATACAAGGAAAATTGAACCAACTCAGCACTATGGTGGAAACTTCAGTCTCGAGGATAGATGAAGCTGAAAACAGGATCACTGTAACAGAGGAACAAGTACAAGATATTAGTTACTCACACGCCAAGATAGAATGATGAAATAATGTCAACAAGATCTTCAAGAGATTTCTGAAAAAAGGAGAAAATGAAACCTAAGAATTCAGGGAGTCCATGAAAGAGCAGAAAACAACATGAGATTAGGAAATTTGTCCAAAGAAATATTAGATGAAAACTTCCCAAACCTAAGGCAAGAGCTGGATACCTATACAACTGAATCATTCAGAACCCCAAACAGACTAGACCAAAACAGATCCTCCCCATGACACATTATAATTGGAATGCTAAGTTTAGGGTGCAAAGAAGCTATTTTGAAAGCTGCAAGGGAAAAATGCCAACTCACCTACAAAGGCAAATCTATCAGAATAACCATGAACTTCTCAACAACATTAAAGGCAAGGTAAACTTGGACAGGCATCAGCCAAGCTCTGAAAAAGAACTGCCAACCAAGATTATATTATCCAGCGAAGTTATCATTCAAAATAGATGTGAGTGGAAGACATTCCATGATATTGCCTTTTTCAAATGACTTGCAGCCACCAAGCCAGCATTTCAGAGAATCCTGAATGAAACACTGCATATAGGGGAGGTAAGAAAACTCCACATAGAAGATCAAAGAAATGAATAATAAACATGATGGTAAATTATGAAAAAATAGGATAAATATGAATCAAAAGTCTCTTGATATGAACAGTAACAAGTATGGACTTGATACATTATACCTCTTAATAATTACTCTCAATATAAATGGTCTTAACTTACCAATTAAGAGATGTAGACTGGCCAATTAGATTAAAAAACATAAGCCCTCAATATGTGGCATAGAAGAGACTCACCTAACTGATAAAGACTATAAAAGTTTGAGAATTGAAGGTTGGAAAACAATATACAAAGCAGGGGAAAATTTAAAAAAGCAGGAGTTGTGATACTAATTTCAGGTGGGTTAGACTTCAATTTCAAGCCAACCAGAAGAGACAAAGAGGGATACTACATATTACTAAAAGGAAAAAAATCAACCAGGAACCCATAATGTTACTTAATATATATTCTCCAAATGCAAGGGCACCTAGCTTCATAAAACAAACTTTATTTGAAATTAAGGAACACATTGGACCAGACACAATAATTATGGGTGATTTCATTCTCTCACTTTCACGAAGAGACAAGTCATGAAAACAAAAAGTCAGCAGAGAAGTGATAAACTTAAATTGCACCACAGATCAACTGGAACTTACAGGTGTCTTCAGAATATTCTATCTATCTGATGAGGAATACGCAATCTTCTTAGCACCATATGGAACTTTTTCTAAGTCAGACCACATTTTAGCCAGCAAAAATGACCTCAACAAATACAAAAAAGTATGTCATTCCCTGTATCTTATTAGATAGCAACGGAAGAAAATTAAAACTCAAAAATAAGAAAAATTTCAGAAATTTTACAAATTCTTGGAGACAAAATAATACACTGCTGAATGATCAATGGGTTATTGATGAAATTAAAGTGGAAATAAAAAAATTCCTGAAATCAAATGAGGATGAAAATACATCCTACCAAAATTTATGGGATACAACAAAGGTAGTTCTAAGAGGGAAGTTCATAGCAGTGAGCACCTTTATCAATAGGTCAGGAAATGCCCAAGTAAATAACTTAAGAACACATCTCAAGGCATTAAAAAGCCAATGATAAACCAATCCCAAAAGAAGCACTCAGACAGAAATTATCAAGATGAAGGCAGAGATATCCCAGTTAGAATCTCAAAAGATAATTCAAAGAATTAATGAAATTAAGAGTTGGTTCCTTGAAAGGACTAACAAAATAGATGTTCCCCTAGCCAGTCTCAGCAAAAGAAAGAAAGAAAAGGCCAAAATTGAAAAAATCAGAGATAAGAAAGGAATCATACCCACCAATACCAATGAAATCCAGACAATCATCAGGGAATACTTTGAGAAATTGTACTCCTAAGAAATGAAAGGGGCTGGGATTTAGCTCAGTTGGTAGAGCGCTGCGCTGCAGTCTCTGAGGTCCCGAGTTCAATTCCCAGCACCGCAAAAATGGGAGAAGGACCTGGCAATCCACTCCCAAGTCAATCCCGAAACAGTCTGCCATTGAAAACCCTGTGAGGGTCGCTATGAGTCGGATGCCGACTTGACGTCACCTAACAACAACAACAATTCTTTGGGGCTGAGATTTAGCTCTTGGGTAGAGTGCTGCGCTTCAGTCTCTAAGGTCCTGAGTTCAATTCCCAGTACTGCAAAAATGGGAGAAGGGCCTGGCAATCCACTCCCAAGGCAATCCCGAAACAGTCAGCCATTGAAAACCCTATGAGGGTCGCTATGAGTTGGATACCGACTCAACGGCACCTAACAACAACAACAACAACAACAAGAAGAAATGAAAATTCAGAAGAAGTGAATAAATTAATTAGCATATATGATTTACCAAAATTAAGCCCGGAGGACATAAGCAATCTAAACAGAATCATTACATACACTGAAATAGAGAAGGTAATAAAAAACCTCCAAGAAAGAAGAGCCCAAGCCCTGGTGGGTTCACAGCAAAATTGTATCAAACCTTCAAAGAAGAATTAATACCTATTCTCCTCAAACTATTTCAAAAAGTAGAAAAGGAAGAGGCACTCTCAAACTCATTCTATGAAACCACCATCACCCTGATACCTAAACCAGGCAAGGACACATCTAAGAAAGAGAACTATAGATCAATTTCACTGATGAAAATAGATGCAAAAATTCTCAACAAAATCCTGGCAAACCAGATTCAGGAACACATGAAAAAGATCACACGTCTTGATCAAGTGGGCTTCATTCCACAGATGCAAGGCTAGTTCAACATACAAAAATCAATCAGTGTAATGCAACATAGCAAGAGACTTGCAAAGAGAAATTAAAGAATCATCTCAATTGATACTGAGAAGGCCTTTGAAAAAGTGCAACATCCTTTCATGATAAAAATAACCTGGAGAAGATAGGCATTATAGGGAAATACCTCAACTTTATAAAGACCATTTATGACAGATCCACAGCCAATATAATATTAAATGGAAAAAAATTGAAACAATTTCTCTAAGATAAGACAAGACAAGGATGTCTACCTCCTATCTTATTCAATATTGTGATCAAAGTGCTAGCCAGAGCAATCAGATAAGAGAAGGAAATCAAAGGCAAGGAAGAGGTCAAATTATTCTTATTTATGGATGACATGATCCTTTACCTAATTGTTGTTGTTAGGTACCATCAAGTCAGTATCTGACTCATAGTGACCCTACATACAACAGGGGAAATACTATTGTCTGTGCTTCTCTGCTGCTTATAGGGTTTTCAGTGGCAGATTGATTTTTGGGAGTGGATTGCCAGGACTGTCTCCCAAGCCTACAGCACCTGGTGTTCCCAGGCAGTCTCCCATCCAGGCACTAACCAGGCCTGACCCTGCTTAGCTTCTGAGATCTGGCAGGATCAGATGCCACAGAGCTATGGCTGCAGGTCCTTTACCTAAAGGACCCTAAAAATTCCTCTAGGAAACCTTCAGACTTAACTAACTTCTACAGCAAATTAGCAGGATTCCAAATTAACACTCAAAAATCAGTAGCCTTTCTTTGTACCAAGTGTGAGTAGGAAGAGAAGGAAATTAAGGCAACAATGCTTTTCATGATAATCCACCAAAAACTTAAATACTTAGGAATCAATCTAACCAAAGACCCTGAAGATCTCTCCAAGGAAAACTTCAAAATATTAAAGAAAGAATCACAGAGGATACTGGAAAATGGAAGGACCTCTCCTCCTCATGGATTGGGAGAATAAATATTGTGAAAATGGCTATACTACCAAAAGCAATTTACAAAGTTGATGCAATCTGCATTAAAATTCCAATGACAGACTTTGCAGAAATGGAAAAAGTAATCCAAAAATTCATATGGAAACACAGAAGACCATGCATAGCCAAAAAAATTTTAAGCTGCAAAACCAGTGCAGATGGGATCACAATTCCTGACTTTAAACTATACTATAGGGCTACAGCAGCAAAAGCAGCTGGGTACTGGCACAAAAATAGGCCTGAAGAGCAGTGGGACAGAATTGGAGATCAAGAGGTACACCCATGCAACTATCCCCACTTAATCTTTGACAAAAGGGCTAAGCATGTAAATTTGAGAAAAGATAGCCCCTTCAACAAATTGTGCTCAGAAACTTGGATTTCCATCTGCAGAAAAATGAAAATCTGTACCTCTCAATTTGCATGAGAGTCAAGTTGAAATGGATAAAAGATTTCAACATAAAACCAGAAACCTTAAAACTTTTTGTTGTTGTTAGGTGGCATGGAGTCGGTATCTGACTCATAGTGACCCTCATACAGTTTTCAATGGCTATTTCGGGATTGCCTTGGGAGTGGATTGCCCGGCCTTTCTCCCAATTTTGCGGTGTTGGGAATTGAACTCAGGACCTCAGAGACTGCAGTGCAGAGCTCTACCAACTGAGCTAAATCCCAGCCTACCTTAAAACTACCAGAAGAAAAAATAGATAACACATATGCATAGGAAAGCAATTCCTTAAAAAGACTCCAATTGCTCAGGAAATTTCACCAAGAAATGACAAATGGGATCACATGAAATTAAAAAGTTTCTGTACAGCAAAGGAAGCAATCAACAGAATTAAGGAAGAGGCCACTGAATGGGAGAAAATCTTCACATCCTACATATCTGACAGAGGACTAATTTCAAGAATTTACAAAGAACACACAAAAGCAAATCCCAAGACAACAAATAACCCAATACACAAGTGGGCAAAGGAATTGAGCAGACAGTTCTCAAATGAAGTTTGGAAAGCTAAGAAGCACATGAAAATATACTCATATCCCTAGCCATTAGGAAAACACAAATTAAAACAACTCTGAGATTTCACCTAACTCCCATAAGAATGGCCAAGATCAACAAAACAATTGTAAATTTGCTCAACCACTTTGGAAATAAATATGGAGATACCTCAGAAAACTAAAAATAGAACTGTCATATGACCCAGCTATACCACTACTGAGAATATACTCAAAGGGAGACAAGTCATCATACCACAGAGTCACGTGCATCTCCACATTCAATGCATCACTTTTCACAATAGCAAGGATATGGAACCAATGAAGGTGCCCATCAACAGAAGAATGGCTAAAAAAATTATGGTACATAATTTTATGGTACAGTGAAATACTATTCAGCCATGAAATAATGAAATAAGTTTATTTACAGCAAAATGGATGGAACTGGAGAATATCATCTTAAGCAAACAACACAAACTTAAAAAGAGAAATACCATATGTTCTCACTCATCTGTGGGAGCTGCATCTTACTTAAAGGAAGAAAAAAATCCTACACATAAGGTGATATATAAAAATGCACAATTGAACTTAGTAAAGAAGGAACAATATAAAAAGTAGAAAGAAGGAGGGAGGGAACTAGCAAAGGGAAGAGAAGATTGTGGAAGGTGGGATGGGGAGGAGAATCAATATAGAATGATAAAGGGGGAGAGGATAATGTCAATGTAAATGATGCAACTTCATGAGTACATGGGAAGAAAAGGGGAACATAACCCAAATGTTCATGAGTTTTACTACATATTAGTCAAAATGTTCCATAAACCTTATAAGTTGATAAAAGTGTAATCAAAAGTGATGTAATAGTTGCATAATAGAAAAAGCCAATACTGTATTACTCTCTCTGTACCCCACCAATATTTACCAATAAAAAGAGAGAAAAAAGAAAGAAAAATAATAGTAGCAGTAACCTTTGGAGGAGCATTTCTTTAGACTTGTCAGGTGGGAAGATGTGTCCTCCCCAAAGCGTAATCAAGGACACTCATCCTCTGCCAGCACCAGCAGTCAGTGTGCCTGACTTCCCTCCTGTGTTTGCCCTCTCTGCCACCCCTGGGTGAGTTTGGAACCTAACTTGGCCTGTTCCTGAAACATTCCTGACTTCACAGGAATAGGTCCTGGGATGAAAATGTGTCCAACAGCTTCACATGACTGTGACGAATTTCTTGAGATAGCCAATGTAAAGGCGGGAATGTCTTTTTGGCTCACAGTTTTAGAAGTTTCAGTCCAAGGCTGGATGACTGTGTTGTGGGGCCTGTGGTGATGCAGAACCTGGCAGGGAGCATGTGGCAGAGCAAAGTATCTCACCTCATGGCAGCCAGAAAAAACAGAGGAGGGGCCAGGGTCCAACATGCCCTTCAAGGGAATGCTCCCAGTGATCTAACTTCTTCCCTTGGCCTCTCCTCCTAGAGTTTTAACCACCTCTCAATTGTGCCATAGATTGACAACCAAGTCTTCAGCATATGGTCCTTTGGGAACATTTAACATCCAAACCATAACAGAGGGGGAAGAAGGGTATGAGACAGCCATAGCATAGCAATTATTGAACCTTGGCTCAGCAGAAGCCCAGGAGGAAACTGAATGACTAGCTTGTGGGTAGATGCTGATAGGCATCATCATCATGTGAAAGCAACATCATCATTTGTCTGCTGATACAGTGAATCTGTGGGCTGGGATTTAGCTCAGTTGGTAGAGCACTGCGCTGCAGTTTCTGAGGTCCTGAGTTCAATTCCCAGCACTGAAAAAAATGGGAGAAGGACCTGGCAATCCACTCCCAAGGCAATCCCAAGACAGTCAGCCATTGACAACCCTATGATGGTCGCTATGAGTTGGATTCCAACTTGATGGCACCTAACAACAACAACAGTGAATCTGTAAAGGGTCAGTCAGGGGTGTCAGTGCGTACTATGGAAATGGCAGATAACAGATTCACAAATGGAAAAGCTGAAATTGTGATGTAGCATGATCTTTTGAGAGCTGAGAAGGGTAATTTTAGAAATCAATTAAATCCAGAAATTTTCTCTTTGTGGTTTTGCCGAAGTACCTTGAGGTCTGTTAGACATTCCCCACCAAGTTAGCTAACTCAGTTCTGCTTTGTATGTTTTCTTTCCCCGGTGTTAGCAAAGGTTGTGAGTTGATCCTCTGAGACCAACCTGAGCTGGATAGAGGCTGAGATCTAGTTCTACCCACTATTGTCAGTATGATGTAGGGTAAGCTGCTGCCTGATTTCTTTAACCTTCAGTTTGCTCCTTTGTCTAGTAGGCATAACAACACATACCTATTCTGGTTGTTGTGAGGAATGAGCTATGATAATGAAGAATACTCATAGCTAACACTTCATGAGTACTTACGATGTGCTGGACTTTTTACTAAGTTCTTGGTATGTATTAATCTGTAAATGTTATTACAGATGAGGAACCTGAAGAACAGAGCGTAAATTACTAAGAGCTGTACTTAGCAATCACTAACATCAAGATTACATTCCAAACTGCACCAGGGTCTTAATCTTGCTCTTCTGCTTATTTTCATGAGTAATAAAATACTGAGAGCTATAATTTATTTGGCATTTACTATATGTCAGACACTGCACTAAGATCTTTCCATGGATTGTTTAAAGCAATTATGGCAATTAAATTGTGCTATGTTATGACTCCCACTTTACAAATAAGAAATCTGGGCACATAGATCAATGCAACAGAATAGAGGATCCAGAAATAAAGCCATGAAGCTACAGCCACCTGATATTTGACAAAAGTGTCAAAAATATAAGTTGGAGAAAAGACCCTCTTCAACAAATACTGCTGGGAGAACCAGATATCCTCATGCAGAAGACTGAAATTAGATCCATCTCTCTCTCACCTTGTGCAAAAATTGGTTCAAAATGGACCAAACACCTTAAATGTAAAACCTGAAACTTTGAAACTGCTTGAGGAAAAGATAGGGAAAACATTTCAAGACATAGGCATAGGCAAGGACTTTCTGAATGGAACCCCAAAAGCACAGGAAACAATAACAAGAATTGATAAATGGGATTGCTTTAAGTTAAAGAGCTTTTGCACAACAAAGGATACAATTCTCAGAGTGAAGAAACAACCCACAGAATGTGAGAAAATCTTTGCTATTATATACCAGAAAAGGGATTAATATCTAGAATAAAGAGCTCCAAAAGTTAAACACCAAAAAAGCAAAGTATCCAATCAAACATGGGCAAAAGGACCAACCAGAGACTTCTCAAAAGAAGAAATACAAATGACCAAAAATCATATGAAAAAATGTTCAACATCCTTAGCCATCTGGGAAATGCAATTCAGAACTGCACTCCAGTCAGAATGGCTACCATCAACAAAACAAACAAAAGCAAATGCTGGCAAGGATGTGAGGAGAAAGGAACACTTATACACTGTTGGTCAGAATGCAGATTGGTGCAAACACTATTGAAATTAGTATGGTGGTCCCTCAAAAATCTAAAAATAGAACTACATAATGATCCAAAGCAATGTAAGTCAATATACCACGGAGATATTTGCTCATCTATGTTTATTGAGGCATTATTCACAATAGCCAAGATACGGAATCAATCTAGGTGTCCATCAACAGATGAGCGGATAAAGAAATTGTGGGAAATATACACCATGGAATTTTATTCAGCCACAAAGAAGGACAAAATTATGGTATTTGCTGGAAAATGGATGGAACTAGAGATCATCATTTTAAGTGAAATGAGCCAGACCTAGAAAGATAAACATGTTTTTTCTCATATGTAAATGTTGTTGTTGTTGTTAGGTTCTGTCGAGTCCTGTCCGACTCACTTTCAATGGCTGACTGTTTCAGGATTGCCTCAGGAGCGGATTGCCACATCCTTCTCCCATTTTTGAGGTGCTGGGAATCAAACTCGGGACTTCACAGACTACAGAGCAGTGCTCTACCAGCTGAGCTAAATCCAAGCCCATGTAGATGTTAGACTTCAATATATATTATTAAAATATATAGATCATGAAAGTATAAAAGGCCTATGTAGGGAAAGGTAATGGACTAAGGGAAAGGGGGAAGGGGAAAGAAGAAAAGATAATGGGAGAAAGGGAAGGAAATATCATGTATGTTGCCCTTATGGCAAAATTGTATGTAGATGAGATAAACTCACAAAAAGGACATGCAAGGAGGAGGGAGACTATTGATGGGGAAGAAGGGGCTGGGAGAGAGGAGTGATGAAAAGATGTGTGGGAGGTGAACATGAGCAATGTACAATGAAATGCATGGGTAGAGATGTCATAACAAGACACATTAAGTTGTACATTAAAAATTACCAATTAAAAAAATAAGAAATCTGGGGCGCAGTGACCTTGGTGAAGGTCACCTCATTGGTGGGTCATGAGTTTGACTCCTTGGAGTGGCTTTCCTTGAAGATTTGGCACAGCCCATGATGCATAGGGGCAGGTCTGGCTTCAAGGACCTGTGAGGCTGCAGAAGATCCTGTGCTCAGAAGGGCCCTGTGCTTAGTCGAATGCTCTGCGTTTGCAGTCTTAACATTCCCCATAACTTGTCTTTGAGTTTAGATTTTTTATTTTTTTCTTGTGGTACTGGGGGTTGAACCCAGGGCCTCATGCCTGCATGCTTTGCAAGTGCTGGACTACTGAGCTGCGCCCCCAGCCCCCCTTTTTTTTTTGTACTTTTTGAGACAGGGTCTCACTAAATTATGCAGACTGCCTCTGGTCCCGAACTTGCGATTCTCCTACCTCCGCCCCCTGAGCTGCTGGGATTATAGGTGTGCGCCAACACGCCCTGCTGAGAGTTTAGGTTTTGTAAGTGAAGTTGACGGGACAGTGGAGCATGTGTATGAGCTCAGATGTGCCAGGTGCAGCGTGCCCAGGGGCTAGTTGTCCAGGTGCCATCCACACATGAGGGTCTCAGGCTCCAGGCACAGAAGGAAGTCACATGCAGCAGGTGACCCTGCACATACATGCCTGTCCTGGGGAGTTTGGAGTGCCACTGGACCCTAAGGAAGTGGCTGGGTCTAGATTTGGGCGTGCCCATGGTGTCAATGGCAGTGCAGTAGGTGGCAGGCGGTGGCTATGCCTATACGAAGGAGAATGGTTCCATGTGGGGCTGGCACCAAGACCTGGGGTGGACGGCTGGCTTGCCTGTCATCTTTGGAGTCTGTCCCTAAGGTGGCTGCACAAATATGAACTCTCTTATTGGAGTGCCAGAACAGAAACTGCCAATGCTTAGGCAATAAACGTTGTCAGCAAATCACTACAAAGTAAAATCATATGCATGGATATTTCAATAAAGCATATCAAAGAGTTATTAGAATTCTTCAAAGAGTTACAATTTCTGGTTTTGAAAATTGCTGCTACATTGCAAAGCAAATGTTCCCAGGTTAGGAATCGAAATTAAATTTAAAGATTGTTTCATTGGATCACAAGAAAGCCCACTATTTTCCTTTGAAGCTTCACATGAACCAAGTATGAGTGAGGAAGACAATTTTAAAATTAACTCTTCCTTTACAATAGAAGACACAGTGACCAAGTGCATAAATAGATTTTTAAAATTAGATACAAATCATGAAGCCATTTTTGGTTCTCTGTACAACATCCACAGGTTACAGGAAAAGTCAGAGCAAACATTAAACTGCCATTGTATAAAGTTGCATTTAGAATTAGGCTTGCCTGCAACTGATATGTGTGAGTTAAATCTTTTTAGAAAAATATATGTACTAAAACTGTTGATTTAGTAGTTGATTAAAAATACATTTCAACATTGTCACAGTCTGTACCTTCCTTCCCTCTTTTTCTCTCTTTTCCTTCTTTCTCTCTTTTCCTTTGCCTTCCTTCCCTCCCTCCTTCTTTCCTCCTTTCCTTTCCTTTCCTATCCTTTCCTTTCCTTTCCTTCTTCCTTTCATAGAGGTCCTTGCACATACTTTGCTAATACTTTACTACTGAACTGTACCCCTAGCCCATTTTTAATTTTTAATTTTTGAGACAGCCTCTTACTGAGTTACCCAGGCTGTCTCTGGCTTCAAACTCATGATACTCTTGCCTCTACCTCCTGAGTCACTAGGATTATAAGTATGTGCCATTGCACCTTGCCCTGTAACATACTCTTAACAGTTGCATCAACACAAAGTTTCTTCTCAAAATTAAAAATTATTAAAAAGTAGCTGCAACCTTTTATTTTCCTAGGGTGATGACTGAAAGTGAAATTGCTGAAAGCACAGATTTTGATTAGCAAATGAATTGGGGCTGGGGTTTAGCTCAGTTGGTAGAGTGCAGCTTTGCTCTGTCTGAGGCCCTGGGTTTGATTCTCAGCAGCTGACTCCCCAAACAATACCATAACAGTCAGCCATTGAAAGCCCTATGAATAGCAGAGAAGCACTGACAGTGCCAGGCATAGCACAGTGCCGGGAGTGTTTCGTTCTATTTTACACAGGGTCACTATGAGTCGGACCTGACTTGAGGCACCTAACAACAGCAGCAAATGAATTTGCAAAAAGGTGGCTCAGAAAGTCTTTTGATTACTTATCACAATCATAAATTGTTTATTGTGTTACTTATGATTATGAAACCAAAATTTTCATTTTTTTAAATTTGTGTCTATTATTTATGTGTTACAATGATCACTAATATGTTTTATAAGTAATATAGTTTTCTTTAAAGGAAGAAGTTTTCTATTTTCCTAGCTTTTGTGGCACCTTTTTCCTGCTTTTTAAATGGAGGCCCCACTTTTTATTTTGCCCTGGGCTCTGCACCTCCGTCCCAGCTTTGCACAGTTGGTCTGCCTGACTGTCAGATCCTCTCCACTGGGGGCTTTCAAGTTGATGGCAAGCACAGCTATCGAGGAACCCATCTCCTGCTCCTGTGGTGCTTGCTGGAGGCATCGTTTCTTCATTTTGAAGGGAAATTATAAGGGGTCCATACTTTTCTGTCCTCACTATTTTTGTTGATTTGCCTCTAATTTCCTTCATTTCTCCCTCCTTTCCTTCCTCTTTCCTTTCCTCCTTTTGGCCCTCCCTTCGTCCTCCCTCCTGTGCTCCCCAATATCTGCTACCTAGTTTTCCTTTCTTCTTATCATCCATATGTGCTAACTATGGGGATATCTGCTTGCATTCTTGGTGCACTGGAAGGCTATAGTTAATGCTTTATGTTCAGTGCATCACCCAAAGCTTCTCCATCTCCACAGAGCACTAACTGACCACTTTTGTGAATAGATGGGAAAGATCATCTCATAACGCAGAGCAGAAACACAATTAAACCCATATTTTATAGTTTGTCTTTCCCTTGGAAGCTCTTCTTCTCTTTAGCTCGATCATCCCAGTTTTCTTTCTTTCCAGTCTCTCCAGAACACTTCTGATTTCTTAACCAATTTAGCTCACTCTTGCCCATACACTTGAATAAACCAAAGGCCAGCAGTCAGGAAGGGTCCTCTGCCATTCTTAGTTCAGAGAGGGCTCTCTTCAAGAAATTTCTAAAAATTCCTCCCCCCAAAAGCATGTTTTATCCTAAGGCATAATTCTTCTAAGAATAGAGAGCCCACAGTTTCTTTTCATATTTTCCCCTTTCATTTCAGTATCCCCGCCCCCCACAAATACTGCAAAGTGACCTTCAGACTCTCCTGTTTTCTTTTTCTCTTATTTAGTTCTATTATGAGTCAAAAGTACATTTGGTAACTTCACAGCTATGTATGCCTTGCACTTAGGTTCTCAATGAAGATTTATTGCAACAATGAGCTCTACATAAATTCTGTCATTCTCAGAGACTTTTTCAGGACTGGGAGAGATCCAGAAGACTTAGTCACCAACTTCCCTTGTTTTTCAGAAATGGAAAACTCCATTAAAATTCACAACAGTCATTTTAATCTTGGGCAGCTGATATTATTAGAAAATTCTTTATTATATGAAGCCCAAATCTGTTTTCTTTTTCCTATTAAGGAAAAGAAAAGGTTTATTTTTAAAAGTGAACTCAGGCAAAAGAGAGTGTTCTCGTTTTTCAAAGCCCTTGGGAGATTCTACTAGTCAGAGTCATGACAAACTTCTATCTCATCAGCTTTTAAGATAGTTTTCAAGCATTTCAGTTTAAAACAGCTAGTTCCTTATTACTGGTAAATACTATTTTCACAAATTTTAATTTTAAGCATTTTTGACTATTTTTAATTGCATTGAATTAGGAAGACTTCTGCAGGAGGAGAGTAATTATCAAACTTAATACTATTCTATTGCAAAATGAGGCTTCATTTTTAAAGACTGACATGCCCAAATGAGCTTTTACTTCCTCAAACTGACATACACATAAAGCATTTTAAGTACAGAGTACTAGTGAGGTGGGGCGCTATCCAAGAAAAGTTTTCTCATAACCAGGTACTTTTTGAGAACTTGGTGGAAGTGAATAAGAGAAGTGACCTACTTTCAGACCCACTGAATTCAGTGTTGCTGCATTTGTTAGATTTCATGATTGTATGTGAAAATTTGGGATAAAGTTACATGGTTGTGTCCTATATACAGTTGGCTCTCCATATTTGAAAGCTCAGATGCAACTAACCTCAGATAGAAAATATTCAGGAAAAGAAACCCAGAGCGTTAGAAAAGGCAAAACTTTAATACCACATGCCTAGTACTATGCTGAATCCAAGCCAATGAAGGAATGTGTAGGCTTTGTATTAGTTATTATTAATCATCTACAGACGACTTAAAGCATCTGACAGGAGGAGTATAGGCTATATGCAAATGCCACACCATTCCATATAATTGACTGGAGGATCCTTTTGAACTAATGCGCTGCAGACACTGAGGGACACTGTACTCTGAAGTTTCAAAGATAATGACATAGGAAGAAAGAAACAAATGCCCACTAGGGAGATTTGTTATGTTCAATTCAACCTTCAGACTCAAATCACAAGTGCAAGTAGGAGTTGGTCAGAGAGTGGGAGAAGGGGACACAGCACCAGTGGGCGGTGGCAGCCCCCTGCTCCAAGTCCCTCCAGAAGTTAAGATTAGTAGCAGTTAATGACACAGAAGTCCAGATGCATTTTCTCTGCACCTGTGGTACAGGGTATGTATGGCGCCTGCTCTCCTATCCCACAGAGCCAATAACTACATGGGCATAGCCTGTAAATTCTCAGTGACCAGAATTTCCTCACCCAGGGAAGTCCAGAGTATGGGGTCCTCCCCATCAGGTGCTCAATGTCTATCTAGAACTCCTTCTGTTGATTGCAAATTACCAACCAGGGATCATTATCAAAGCAGCTTTGCTCAGAAGTGTATTTGACAAGTGATGCTAACTGGATTCCCAGGGGAACAGAACTAGAAGATTGAGAAAATTCTCATGCAGAAAGACAAAGTTTTTTGTTAACCCTTTACCCACAGTCTGTCAATACAAATGAAAGGAAACAGAGGAGCAATCAATGCAGTTTCTAAATACTGTAAACCTAATGGATGAGAGGGGCTGAGGTTTAGCTGAGTTGGCAGAGCACTGTTTTGCACTCCCTGAAGCCCTGGGTTCCATCCTCAGCACCACAAAAATGAGAGAAGGACCTGTGATCCCACTTCTAAAACAATCAGCCATTGAAAACCCTATGAACACCAGAGAAGCACTGGCAATAGTCCTGGGCATGGCACAGTGTTGGGGAGTGTTTCGTTTTGTTGTACATAGGGTTGCTATGAGTCAGATCCAGCTTGATGACATCTAACAATAACAACAACAATGGATAAGAAGTCAGACGTCTAGCAATATTAACCAGGCAATAGACAAAACCAAACCAACCCCAAAGTCCTCGTGTAGCTCTTGTACTTTATTTCATGACTGCCTTATTCACCACTTTGTTTCTAGTGTCCTAGATAGAAAGTGGGCTGAGGTTTAACTCAGTTGGTAGAATGGTGCTCTGCACTCTCTGAGGCCCTAGGTTCGATCCCTAGCACCACAAAAATGGGAGAGGGATTTGGCAGCCCATTCCTGAAATAATCAGCCATTGAAAACTCTATGAGTAGGAGAGAAACTCTGACAGTGCTGGGCATGGCACAGTGTTGGGGAGAGTTTCGTTTTGTTGTATGTAGGGTTGCTATGACTCGACTCCGTGGCACCTAACAACAACAGCAACAGCAGTAGCAACAACAACAACAACAACAACAACAGATAGAAAGTGCTCAGTAAATATGTATTGAGTGAGTAGATCAAAGAGTTTCCTCAGGCCAGACAACTGAAAGCAAAACAGGCCCAGCTTTGGAAGTAAGGAGAAACCTGTTTGGCTGAGTGAAGGAGAAGCTGACAGGTCATTGACCAGTTTAGTCAGAGACAAGTGGCCCCTCAAAAGCCACTGATACATGTTAAGTTAGATCAAAATTTGTTAATTATCCAGATGCATTAAGGAAAATTTAGAGTGCTTCGAATACTTGTTTTAAAAAGACAGATGTCAAAATTTCAAGAAGAATTTTAACTCACAAAACCATTAATAGAAAAACTTAATTTCCTTGAAAATATTGCTTGTTTAGAATGTTTTATTATATTAGGACAACATTTTTTTAAATCTTTTTTTCTGTCTCAAGGTAAATTAACCTTTATCTACATGAGTGCATAAAAAACATGTCCCCCTCTGATAGGACAGATCTGAATGTAATGAATTATTCACTCTTTGGTTAACAGAATGTATACAGTTATTACTTGAAATTTCAAATTTTAGTCTTAACATTACCCACTAGCCCTTGAGCCTGACAAAGGCAAAAGTTGGATTGATGTTTAGTAATCACAGCTCAAAGGCATCCCCAACCCGAAGGTATCATAATCAGGAACAGTTGTGAAATGGCAGCACACGACATGCACATTCTTATGACTATGAATGTGTAATATTGCTTGTTCAAATTTACCAATTGCAATAGCATTTTATTAACTTTATTATGAAAATAAGTTTGGTTTGCAAACCAGTATGCATAAAAGTCTAATGTATACTTTTTTCTTATGGAGTAAAACAGTAAAGAACTGTTTAACATGTTGGAATGCAAATGAAATTTCTGAGTTACATATTCATTTTATTCAATAAGCAAGTTTGGTCCCACTAAGGATTTTTGTATTATCTAACTCTAGTAGGAATTAACAAACAACACAAATAAGCTTTCACTTTGTGAAGTAAGCCTTATTTTTCTTAATTACAAAATTAGTATATATCTTTACATATGATATTGAAAGATTATCAGCCTCAAACACTGATTTACAAGGTCATTGCTTATAATTACTTCTTTCCTAAAAGTACTTTATATTTCTAAGTAACTTATAGCCAGTTTGCATTAATGTATTTGTGTAAATACATGTTCAGAGTCCATTGACAAGGCTAAAATGTTATTATTTATCAAACTGAAAACATGATAGGAAAAACTGAATAGATAATTTAAACACTTAGAAAAATATCAGTGTGGCTGGGTATGGTGGTGTGCTCCTATAATTCCAGTAATAAGGAGGCTGAGGGAGGAGGATCATAAGTTCAAGGCTAGCCTAGACTATACATGAAGACCTGGGTTAAAAAAAAAAAAAGAAAAATATCAGTGTATAAACTGTCACTTGGGAATAAGGTTGGCACTTTTGAAAGCTTCCATGATTGTTGGTAGACTGGAATGCTTTAAGTGTTCAGAGGAATTCCATCTAGCCTATCATTTTAACACTTTTCATTTGATTACCACTTTTGAATGGTGAGCTATTGGTGTTTCCTCTCAGTCTCAGTCTGAAGTTCATTTGCTTTTATTCTTCCTTGGAAAGAATTCATGCAAGTGTCCACTCCAAGGTACTCACCCAGGGCCCACATCATTTTTGGAGATATTATTCTAGAGAAAAGGAGAGAAAACTATGACCATTTGACATCCTTAAAGTAGGCAAAGAGACTACTTTGCAAAGAGTAAGTGCAAATTGCAAGTCTAAAATGTCATGATCCATGTTGTACATGTATCACTTAATGGGAGGGATGAACAAAGGTGCTGTTTTGTACCTGAAGGCCATCATCATCCTTGATTGCAATGGCTGTCAGCCCTGTGGCTACATCTTAGAATCATTCCTGGAGCTTAAAAAAGTCCCAATTTATGCATATACCACACTCACCAGTTCTTTGGTAGGACCAAATGGCCTCTTACTTACTTTGTACTGTATATCCTTATTTACCAGATTAACAAACAAGAAAGAAAACCAGACTAAAGAAGCAGAGTATCTGGGGGTTGGTGCCCAGGAAGCAGTGGTTTTAAGTGTGACCCAAGTGATTGTGAGGTGCATTGGTGGTGGAGAACCACTGCTTCAGTTCCTTGGTGACAAAGGTTGTATTTTCAGATCACTTTTTCTCAGACCAGCCCAGTTAGGCTCAACTCAATTTAGCAAATATTTATTGCATGTTTCTTATATGTTAGGTCTTGTTCTAGGCAGATATTTAGAAGAAGAAACAATTCGGAACATGTGTTCTGTCTTCAGGGCACATGCAAGCTGGCAAGCGACCAGTGTGATGAAAGGCAGGGACAAGTACGATAGGGTCATGCAACGAGGAACTTTGACCTACACAAGCAATCAGGGCAGCTAAGGATGAATAGGAATTATGCTGAATAGACATAAATAGTAAAGAGAGTACTGTATTTGCCAGTAACATAATCTAAAATGCTCCATAATCCAAAACCATTTAAGCACTTACACAATACCACAAGCAGAAAACTCTACACATGATCTCATGTGGCAGGTCATAATCAAAATTCAGGTGCACTAAAAATATTGTACAATATTGCCTTCAGGCTGTGTATATGAGGGGATATATAAAAAATGAATTTTAGGTTCAGACATGGGTCCCATTCCCAAGATATCTCATTATGTCTATGCAAATATTCCAAAATCTGAAATAATATGAAATCCCAAACACTCTGGTCCTAAGCATTTTGGATAAGGAAAAAGCAACCCGTACAAACAGCAGGGAAGGACATATCCTGAAGTCAAAACCTTTACCTCTGTAATCCTTAAATGTGATAATATTCATGCAAAGCTTTCAGTGCAGTCGCTGAGACATGGCACTCTTTAAATACTAGATGTGGGTGTGGGCTCATTGTATGGGTTTTGTGGGAAGTTATAGAAACTCTTTCACCAAATGAAATGAGGAATTTGTCAAATATCTTTATCATTTTTCAAGAAACAGGATTTTGTCTTTTGTTTCATAATAGAACTCTACACTAGTCAAACTAAATAACTGAGTGAAAACAAAAACACAAAAGAAAAAAAAAAAGAATTGAGAGTGGTGGCACATGCCTGTAATCCTAGCACTCCAGAGGCTGAGGCAGGGTGATTGCAAGTTCAAGCCCAGCTTGGGGCACATGGTGAGACTGTCTCAAACAAACAAAAACAAAAACAAAAAATATACCTACTCAATCCAAATCCAAATCCAAAACAAAACAACACAAAACTACAGCAACAACAACCCCTCCTCCAAAAATCTTCCAAAGACTTCTTGTACTGTTGGGGATTTTTAAAATCTACTCCATAACTAGGGTCCCTCATAGTAGCCTGAGGGGCTGACCCCTAGTTGACCCCAGTGCCACATCTTACTCACTCACACCTGCCCCTCCCATTGAGTGAGCAAAGATGGCGCCTGACCAGCCTGGCCTGTCTTAACTACCTTAATCCTGATTGGCTATCCTTGGCATTTTCATTAGATAACTGTCCCTACCTGGCAAGTATGTCAGTTTATCTGCTGTACCTGTCAGGTGTGTGCCCTGATTGGCTAATCCCAGTCACATGCCCCTCCAGGACCCTATATAAGCAGGGCTCCTGGACCCCCTTCACCCCCCTACTACTTCTCCCTTCCCCCGTACCACTTCTGACGGTCCCTCAACTGCCAACTGAACCCCATCACCTCGACCGGCACTCCCTACTCCAGTGGACTCTTCAAGCAAGCCAACGCGGTCAAGACCAGGGGCCCCGAAGCGTCGAAGGCTACAATAAAGCCACGAAGAGCCTCCCAATTCCTCCCATCCCTGGGAAGGAGGGAGGCCGAGAAGGCGAGCTGCAAGAGTCAAGACCAACTGACCTCCAGCCCAACGGAACACCAGCTGCTGTAGCTGTGCCTTTAAGGCTGAGCTGTTCCCACACTCAGCTTATAGCACTTGCTTAGGGTTTCCTTGCTTGTTGCACCCCACCTGGGGAGTAACCCAATAAACTTTCCTTTCTTGTTTTCCCTGTTGAAGGTCTCCCGAGGTCCTTCATTGGCACCACCGGCCATAACACCGACCCAGTTCAGTGGGTCCCAGATACCTACATGGTGTCTGGGCAAGGCTCTGACCTCTGCTGGGCCTGAGCCAAACCCCGACATTGTGCCATTTGTTTATGGGTTGGAAAAAATAATGTGGGCTCTGCAAGGCCTAGAGTAACTAAGGTACAGCTAGCAATAGTTCAATAAATTGTCCTTGCACTATTAAAGTTCCCATCTTATCATTTAAAAGAAAAGTGCAGTTGCTTTCTAAATCAGAAAAGTAGTAATGACTGCACAATTTATTCATAATTAACCAAAAGGATATTGAGGTCATTATTAACTTACTGTTTAAGAAGCAATGGAAAACGTGCAAATTTGGGTATTATCAGGTAAACTTGCTCTTCTACAATAGCATCAAAAACCTTTTTGGCCACATACTCTTGCTCCAGCAGAGGTAACAGAAGTGGATACCTGGAATACAATAACAAAAATTTTACCAACACAGTGATATTTCTATGGTCATCATGAGCACTGAAGATTAAATTTCAGATATGGAATTACAAAATATAGCTGTAAATACTCAAAAAAGAGTAAATATTAGAGATAGCCCTGTGTTTTCTCTCATAGCAAATATTGGGACCAGTACAAACATATTTAATTTTCTATAGTAAACTCCCAGCCTATGTTTATTTTCTGCCTTCTTGCTGTTGTTAGGTGCCATTGAGTTGGGTCTAACTCATAGTGACTCTATGTACAACAGAACAAAACACTCCCGACTCTGTGCCTTGCCTGGCACTATATCAGTGCTTCTCTGCTCTTCATAGGGCTTTCTATGTTGTTTCAGGAGAGGATTTCCACATCTTTCTCCCATTTTTGTGGTGCTGGGGATTGAAACCAGGGCCTCAGAGAGCATAGAGCTGCACTCTACCAGCTGAGTTAAACTCCAGCCCATTTTCTGCTTTATGCTTTGGAAATACAGAAGCAATTACTCTTAGTATTTTTTGTGTGTGTATTTCTTCCATCTTTTTTCCTCTCAAGCCACAAATAATTGTATACTTTTAAGAAACAAAATTTCAAAAATTATTTTACCAAAAAAGTCCCTTGAGTATGTTTAATGTATCATTTTAGGCAGACCATTATTACATCATTAAGCAGAAATAGATGCCTGTGAATCAAAAGGAGGTGATGGATAGGAATATAAAAATAAAGATCCTGTAAGGCATTTCTTTCACATTTTGTACTTTCATATTGTTCTTTCAATTATGTGAACCATACCCTCTCAAAAACTCTGTTTATTTCTGCTGATTTTTATAATATGGTTAATTCCCCATAAGTGCTTATGGATGAGTCCTTACATTTTATTCTCCTAAAATTTCCTTAAAACTTTAGCTTAAAGATCTTCAGCATTTATTTAAAAATATAATCTACAGATTATTTCTTTAATCCTTTAAGTTTTGGGATTATTAATCTTTCCTTTTCTGGAGACTTCTTTTTTAGCTTTTCTGTGCCTTAAAACCCCAAGTTGATAAAAGTCACCATTTAGCATCATGGTCTTCACTGGCTGCCCTTTTATATCATCTTGTCTGGTTACATTCGTTTTGTGATTTTGATGATCTAGTATTGATAGGACTTAATCACATGTTATCAATTCTTAATAATATTGTTCTTTTAAATAATGTTAGAAACAAAGAAAATAATTTAAAATACATAGCATATACATGTGTTGTTATTGTTGTTAGGTGCCATCAAGTCGGTATCCAACTCAGAGCGACCCTCTGTACAACAGGGGAAACACTATTGTCAGTGCGTCTCTGCTGTTCATAGGGTTTTCAATGGCAGATTGATTTTTGGGAGGGGGTTGCCAGGTTCTTCTCCCAAGCCTACAGCTTCTGATGTTCCCAGGCGGTCTCCCATCCAGGTACTAACCAGGCCCGACCCTGCTTAGCTTCCGAGATCTGACAGGATTGGATGCCACAGGGCTACAGCTGCAGGCATATACATGTGTACAAAACAGATATGGTTGCACATATATGCCTACATTATCTATTCATAAATTTATTATAAATATTAATGATATAAATAATATTGACATAAATATCTATTGATACAAAGCTGTGTAGTATATGATATATAGGTAATAATACTACTTTGTCGTAAATTCCACATACACAATCACTTCTTACAAGATGCTTTGTTGATTTTTGCTGAATTCATATAGTACATTTATTCTATTGCATGGACATGCTATATTTAGGTTATACACTCATCAGTTGATGTATATTTGAATAGTTTTTACTTTTTAGCTGTTACAAATAATACTATATAAATGTTCGTGTACAAGTTTTTGTGGGGACATACGATTTTTCATTTCTCTTGAGTATATATCTAGTCACAGAATTGTTAGGTCATCTGGTAACTGCTTAGCATTTTGAGTAACTGTCACTCTTTTCCAAAGCAGCTACACCAATTTATAATATGACTAGCAAAATATTAAGGTTCTAATTTTCCATATCCTAACTAATGCTTGTTGTCTTTTTATTATTGTCATGCTAGTTGATGTGAAGAGTTATTCGTTGTGTTTTTTTTTTTTTCCTGGTACCTGCCAAAAGAACCAACAGATCTGTCCTAGAAGAAGTGCAACCAGAGTGCTCCTTGGAATCTTGGAATCTTACATATTTCGGACATGTAGTCAGGAGAGATCAATCCCTGGAGAAAGACATGTTTGGGAGAGTGGCAGGTCAAAACAAAAAAGGAAAACCCTCTACCAGATAGGTTGACACAGTGTCTGCAACAATGGGCTTAAACATAAATAAGATCGTGTGCCTGGCACAGAATCAAGAAGTGTTTTGATCTGCTGTACATAGGGTCACTATGAATTGGACTTGCCTTGACGACATCTAATGACGACAACAGAGAGTTGAATCCAGGGCCTTGAGCATGCTAGGCAAGTGCTCTACCACTGAACTGCTCTCTCAGCCCTTTTTAAGTTTTTTATTTTGAGACAGGGAATCTCTTAGTTGTGCAGGCAGCCTCTGGTCTTGAACTCCTAATCTTCCTGCTTCAGCTCCGAAGCTCCTGGGAGTATAGGTCTGCACCATGGCACCCATCTTTTATTGCATTTTTAAGTGACATCTTCAAAATATAATTCATATACTTTCAATTCAGTCCTTTAAAAAGCAATTCAGTAATTTTAGTATATTCAGAAAATTCTTCATTACTAGCTAATTCCAGAACATTTTCATCATTCCCCCAACCATTAGTAGTCACTTCCCATTTGCCCTCTCTTCAGTCCCTGGCAACAAATAATCTACTTTCTGCCTTTATAGATTTACCTGCTCTGGACATTGAATATAAATGGAATCATACAATAGGTAGGCTTTTGCATCTGACATCTTCCACATAAAATAATGTTTTTAATGTACATCCATGTGGTAGCATGTATCAAAATTTTATTCCTTTCTAATTATATTTAATTGTATAGCTATAACACATTTTGTTTATCCATTTATCACTTGATAGACATTTGATTTGTTTCTACCTTTTGGATATTATGAATGATATGGATATTAACAATTGTGTATAAGGTTGTTTTCATTTCTTTTGGGTATATAACTAGCTGTGGAAATGTGGTAATATTATGTTTACCTTTTTGATTATCTGTCAGACTGTTTGACAAATTGGCTATATCATTTTGCATTGTCATCAGCAACGTAAGAGAGTTCTAATATCTCCAGCAACCCTTGTTATTGACTATAACCACAGTGGTTCCTCATTGTGCTTTCAATTTACACCTCCCTAATGAATAATGTAGCCTGCAGCCGTAGCCCTGTGGCATCCGATCCCGTCAGATCTCGGAAGCTAAGCAGGGTCAGGCCTGGTTAGTACCTGGATGGAAGACCGCCTGGGAACACCAGAAGCTGTAGGCTTGGGAGAAGGACCTGGCAACCCCCTCCCAAAAATCAATCTGCCATTGAAAACCCTATGAACAGCAGAGACGCACTGACAATAGTGTTTCCCCTGTTGTACAGAGGGTCGCTATGAGTCGGATACCGACTCGACAGCACCTAACAACAACAACAGCAATGAATAATGTTGTTGAGGTTGTGTTTATGTGAACATCAACCACTTGTGTATCTTCTTTGGAGAAATGTCTATCCAGATATTTTGCCAATTTTAAAAATTGGTTCATTTTTCTTTTTACTTTTCAGTTGTCAGGAATTCTTGGTATATTTTGAATACATGTCCCTAATTAGCTAAAGGATTAACAAAATTTTTCTCTCATTCTTGGAATTTTATTTTCACTTTATTGATGTTATCCTTTAATGCACATGAATTTTCAATTTTGGTGAATCCAATTTATCTTCTGCTGTTGTGGCTTGTATGTTGGTGTTATAGCTGATGGACAATTACTAATCTACTATTTTCATTTAAAAAGTTCCATGATTTTATCTCTTACATTTAGCTTTTTAATCCTTTTTGAGTTAACTTTTATATATGACATGAAGGTTGAGGTACCACTTCATTTTTGCATACAGGTATCCTGGGGTCCCAACACTATTTGTTGAAAAGATTATTGAATTTCCCTATTCAATTATTTGCTACCTCTGTTGAAAAATCAATTGAGCATAAATGGAAGGATCTGTTTGTGGACTCCCAATTCTATTCTATTGATTTACATGACTATCCTTTATGTCAGTACCACACTGTCTTGATTTGTTTAGCTTTGTAGTAAGTTTTGAAGTTGAGAAGTGTGATTCAGTTCCACTTTCTTTTCTTTCAGTATAGCATTGGCTTTCTGTTCTTTTGCATTTCCATCTTAATTTTAGGATCAGCTTGTCAATTCTTGAAAAGGAGTCAGATGGGATTCTGATAGGAATGGCATTGAATCTAGGGAGTACTGGAATATTAACAATATTAAGTCTTTCAGTATATAAACATGAGGTTTCTTTCCATTTATTTTAGTCTCCTTTAATCTCTTTTGAAGATTTAAAAAATTTGTATAAGTTTTTCATTTTTTGTTAAATTTATTCCTAAGTTATTATTTTGATGCTATTGTAAATTGAGTTGCTTTTAATAATTTAATTTTTGGCTTATTCATTACAAGTGTATAGAAATATTGGTTTTGTATGTTGATTTTGGGCTGGGATTTAGTTCAGTTGGTAGAGCACTGGGCTGCAGTCTCTGAGGGCCCGAGTTCAATTCCCAGCACCCCAAAAATGGGAGAAGGGCTTGGCAATCCACTCCCAAGGCAGTCCCGAAACAGTCAGCCATTGAAAACCCTATGAGGGTCGCTATGAGTCAGATACCGACTCCACGGCACCTAACAACAACAACAACAACATGTTGATTTTATGATTTGATCTTGGAATCTTACTAATTTATTTCTTACACATATTCTGACACATAATAGCATGTGGTATATTTTTTTCTTTCTTGTTTTTCACCTTCCTTTCTCCCTTTCTTTCTTTCTTTCTTTCTTTCTTTCTTTCTTCCTTCCTTCCTTCCTTCTTTCTTTCTTTCTTTTCTTTGCAGTCCTTGGGAATTGAACTCAGGTCAGGGCCTTGTACATACTCTGCTCTGGACTCAAACTCACAATCCTCCTTCCTCTGCCTCCTGAGTTGCTGGGATGACAGGCATGCACCACCATGCCGTCCAGGTCTATGTGTTTTTTAGGGTTTTCTATATGCAAGATCATGTCATATGAGAATAAAGACAGTTTTTCTTCTCCCTTTGTAATATGCATACCTCTTATTTCGCCTTTTGCCTAAAGTATTGTTGAACAGGACTTACATGGTGTGGTGAGTGTGTACAAATATCCCTGCATTATTCTGTTCCCCACTTGGTGGTATGGATTGAAACCAGGATGCTGTGTATGCTAGACAAGAGCTCTATCACTGAGCTATATCCTTAGCACTCAGTCTTGTTTTTGATCTTATGGGAAAGCAACTGGTTTAACCATTACTTATCAAGTTGTGGTGTCATCTATTTCTAGTTTCTTGAGAATTTTTGTTATGAAAATGCTTTTTCTGTGTATATTTGGAATGATTGTGAAGATTTTGTCCTTTATTGTATTTATATGTTGTACTATATTATATTATTTAAAAATATTAACCTTGAATTCCTAGGTTAAATTCCATCTATCATGCTATATTATCATTATAGTTTGTTGCTAGATTTAGTTTGCTAGTATTTTATTGAAGATTTTTGTGTTTTTGCTCATAAGTGGTATTGATTTTTAGTTTTATATTCTTGTGATATTTTTGTCTGGTTATAGCATCAAGTAATATTGCTTTCATTGAATAAGTTGGAAAGTGTTCAATCCTTTTCTATTTTGTTTTCAAAATAGTGTTTTCAAAATAGTGACCTTTAATTCTTCAGAATTTTTTTGTTTTTGTATTAGGAAGCTGCACCCATGGCTTCACACATACATTGCAAATGCTCTGCCACTGAGCTGCACTCCCAGCCTCTTTTCTATTTGTTATCTTGAAACAGGGTCTCACTAAGTTGCTTAGGCTGCCTCTGGCCTGGAACTTGACATCTTCCTGCCTAGGTTCCTGAGTCCTGGGGAGTATTCTTTAGATGTTTGATAGAATTCCCTAGGGAGTCATCTGGACTTGGGCTTTTATTGTGCAGTGTTTTTTTTTTTTTCTTTTTTTTGGGGGGGGTACTAATTTTAATATTTTTGTCTTAAGTCTACTCATTTTTTTTCATTCCTGGATCAGTTCTGTTACTTTGTATTTCCGTGTTGTTGTTGTTAGGTGCCATTGAATCCATGTCCGACTCATGGTGACCCTATGTACAACAGGTAAAAACAGTGTTGTTAGTGCTTTTCTGCTATTTATAGGGTTTTCAATGGCTGATTGTGTTTGGAGAGTGGGTTGCTGGGTCTTTCTCCCCAAGCCTACAGCACCTGGTGTTCCCAGGTGGTGTCTCATCCAAGTACTAACCAAGCCCAATCCTGTTTAGCTTCCGAGATCTGATGGTATCTGATGCCACAGGGCTACAGCTGCAGGCTTATGTATCTCTCCAGGAAGATAGAAATAATAAACATACGACCAGAAATAGTGGTCCAAAATGCTTGTGGCTATTCCATGGTGAGAGAACTTCAGGCTGCTATCAAGCTGTCACAAGACGCAGTGTGGGCCTCTGCCCACTGTCCCTCCTGTACTGAATTCAGCAAAGTTCATTAATGCTCCCTCCCAAGTTCACAGTTTTTCCAGGCTTTCTGAGTTATTGTTTTCTCTGTTTGGTCCCTTCCAGAGTCCTCCCTGGCCTGATGTGGTGGTGCATACCTGTAATCCCAGCAACTCAGGAGACTGAGGCAGGAGGATCACGAGTTTGAGGCTAGAGTGAGCCCCAATGTCACGACTGCCCAGTGTTCTCACTGAGTTTCCACAGATTTTGTTGCATAAATGTTTCTCAATTTGTGGCATGCCCTGTGATCAATCTCCAGAGATTTTAAACCCTTGTCCTTGCTAATTTTGATCGGTTTAGTAGATAACTCTTAGGTAGAAAAATTTCCTCTCTGTATTCTATAAACTATTCATCACTTGTTCGGGAACTTTCTGTTTAGCTTTCTGTCCCTATTAAGACTCTTCATACTCTCTTTGTCTCTTACCAGCCTTGTTTACATCTGTCTTTCCTACAGAAATGGCTGATGTATGTCATATAGATTATGTCAGCTCATTTCTGACAATCACAATAACAACAATAGTCCTCATATTAAGTTTACACTTTTTAATATTTTCTACTGATGGGTTCCCTTAGGTAAAAGCCCTCTAGTTTCTTTTGCATTCTAGTTTAAACTATCCTATATAAATTTAATCTTTATGTTGAAATATCTCTTTACAACACTTCCCCATATATATTAACCCATATTACCAAATTCTTTTATCTTTAGGGAATATTTCTACTTTAATACTTTTTATAGGAAAGAAGTTATTTTCTCAGTACTACTGTGCTGAATATCTAAGCTCTCATTACCTATTTCTCTGTTATATTTTAGTATTCTGATTAGCAATTCAGGTATAAGTTTTTAGTACAGCATAAACATCCCATTATTATCTTTAAGTACATTTTAAATTTAGTATACATTGAAAATGCCTGTAGCTATGGCCCTGTGGCACCCAATCCCCTCAGATCTCGGAAGCTAAGCAGGGTCAGGCCTGGTTAGTACTTGGATGGGAGACCGCCTGGGAACACCAGGTGCTGTAGGCTTGGGAGAAGGACCCAGCAACACATTTCCAAAAATCAATCTGCCATTGAAAACCCCATGAACAGCAGAGAAGCACTGACAATAGTGTTTCCCCTGTTGTATGTAGGGTCGCTATGAGTTGGATACTGACTCGACAGCACCTAACAGTAACATTGAAAATGTTCATCTTGCTACATTAGAAATTCAAATTATTTCTTTCATTTTACTGTCCATATTTCAAAACTTCAAAAATGATCAAATGATTACCGACACAGAAGATTATTGTGAACACACAAATTCCTGCAGGAGTTTACTTACTTGGTTGCACAGCCTTCAAACATTCCAGTTTTGAAGAAAAAGGGGCAAACAATGGTGGTTTTGATTCCAGTTTTCTTTAGAAAATATAATTCAAAGAAGAGAGACTCAGCAAAGCCAAAGGCTGCAAATTTACTTGCCGAATAGTCTGAAACAAAGGGAAAAGCTATAAGTAATTGAGCTTCACAAGTTAATTCTTGGAATTATTTTTAAGAAGAAAACTCCTTTTCCTTTGTCTGCCCTGTACTTGAGGACACTTGGCTTTGAGCATCACTGTTAATGTCATTTATATGGCAAAACACTCCAATCCTGGATCTCCTCACTATATAACCAAGAAAATTTCTCTTAACCCAAGAAGGCCAGTGAGCCAATAGGCACATTCCTCTCTCTCTTCTCTCTCTCTCTTAAAAAAACAGAACCTTCCTCCTCTATCACTGCCATAAAAAGTAAGAAAATGGAGGGAATGCTGGCATTAAAAGTAGAGCCAAGTTTTCCAGGATTTTCTCTTGGTGCAGGAAGAGCATCTATCTTGGAAGAGTCCTAATTTCAGGGAAATAAAAAAAGCACATAATAAAATAAAGTGCTCACCTGATAGTAAATTAATACCAACTAGTCCTGCTAAACTTGAAATACAGACCAAGTGACCATGGTTAGCCTTCATCATGGCAGGAAGGAAGGCCTTATAAGTCTAGAAGATATAAAGACACTGTGTTACTATCTCATTCATTTATTACATTATTTGTTCAGTGAGCATTTGATGAATTTACTAACTCATCAGGAAACATTTATTTAATACTCAGGATGCATTAAATTCTGTGGTGGGACAAAAGTAGGGACCATATTGTCACTGTTTCCAGGGAGCTTAGAGTTTATTATGGGTTCATGTATAAGACACAGTATACACTTTTTTTTTCCTTTGAAGTGTTGTTGTTGTTAGGTGCTACTGTGTCTGATCTAACTCATAGAGACCCTAAGTACAGCAGAACAAAACACTACCCAACACTGCCATGCACAAGATCTTTTTATGTTTGAGCCCATTGTTACAGCCACTATGTTTCTTTTCATTTTGAGTCCTGCTACACCAGCAGAAGGAGGTCCCAGGGCCTTTACTCCATTCCCATCATTAAGTTCTCTGAAGTAAACTCTACAAATTGAATCAAATGAGCTTTTAATATTTATGGTTGACTAAAATTCTTTCAAGAGAAGGACTTGGCAATCTGCTCCTGAGGCAATCTTGAAACAATCAGCCATTGAAAACCCTGAGGGTCATTATGAGTCGGACAGGACTCGACAGTACCTAACAACAACAACAAAACTCTTAGCACTCAGTTTTGTTAGTATACTGAGCTCTTCCTGGTAGTTTTCAAAAATTTGCACTAAAATTAAATTGCACTTACCTTCCAGACTTTACTATCAACAAAATTTACCCTCATCCCAGTGGGCTGGTAGAATGAGAGAAATTGAGGAAAGGTGTCTTTCTTTTTCTCTTTCTTTTTTTTCTCTCTCTTTTCCTTCCTTCCTTCCTTCCTTCCTTCCTTCCTTCCTTCCTTCCCTCCCTTTCTTTCTTTCTCTCTCTCTCTCTTCCTCTTTCTCTCTTTTCTTTTCTTCCTTTCTCCTTCCTTCTCTTTTCTTTTCATCTCTTTTCTTTTCTTTCTTCTTTCCTCTCTTTCTTTCCAGTACTGGAGGTTGAAGCAAGGGTCTCACTCATGCTACACAAGTACTACACCACAGAGCTGCACCCCAGCCCCTTTGTTATTTTTGTCAGTGTGACCTCTCTCTTCTCCCAAAATATCTTATTGTACTGTGGGTCTTAGCAATGTCAGCCATGTTTTTTTTTTTTTCTTATTAAGTCAATAACTCAGATATTCACTTAAAGGAAGTACTGTAAAACGTCTCTTTGGCAAATATGAATTGCCAGCACCACTACTCTCTCACTGTGTGGGCATTGTTAAGTGGAGTGAGGGCTGGGTGGACACAGGCATTGTGATGCCAAAACAATTGGTTTGATAATTGAGATGGCTACTAAATGACTAGTGGGTGGGCAGTGCATATAGCATGGACACATTGGATAAAGGCATCCCACCAAAGGTGGGGTGGAGTGGAATGGTATAAAATTTTATCATACCACTCAGAAGGTCACTCAATTTGAAATTTATGAGTTGTTTATTTCTGGAATTTTCCATATAATATTTTCAAACTGTGTTTCACCATGGATAATCGAATCTGCAGAAAGCAAAACTGTGGATAAGGGGACAGCTACGCAAGAGTTTTGTTGGCACTCGTAGTCCTACTGTCTCAGTAGAGGGCATTTTAAGGACATTTGGAGATGAATCAATCACAAAAACCCATCGTTTATGCATACTAGATGGATATTTATTACTAAAGGGAATATAAATGAGTGTTGAGTTAGCAATTAGCTGTCAAGAATGTATATTAACTTTTGTAAAATATTTTTAATATTTGAGAAATTAATAAAGAATTACATATGGATTCAAGTTTACACATTACCCATTTTCAAAGTAAATGTATGAACAAATCAGACTTGTTTGATAAACAGCCATATACTTGTTCCTTGGTTTTATCATGTATGGGATATAAAGCAAAAAAGCATCAGAATTGCTTGATATTATTATATTGCATTTATATGACACCTTTTTCCTCAGGGAAAAACTTAGTAAATGAGCTTCTTAAGTTTTTATATCCTGGTTCATGAGGCAGAGCGGTTACCTGTATTTCTACAAAATGTTTCAGATTATGAAGAATACAAATATCTATTCAGTTGAATTGAATTTCAGCACATGAAGATTTTACTATATAAAAAGTTTGGTGTTGTTGAACTTCAGATAGTACTACAAATTGTTTGGAATTAGATATTTCATCACCTACAAGCTTTCAATTTCATGTCTTTAATAACATTTTCATTTCAGTGATTGTGTTGCTTCATAGTGTCAACCTTGTGGATCATATTAAATTGGTTAAATTTATGACAAATCTTTCATTACTCATAACATTTTTTAAGAGATTGGAATTCATGTGACTAAATATTGAGTTACCAACTACAGTTGACTTGTTTTTGTAAAGCTTGGGTTGAAATAGAGAGTTCAATGTTGTATATACCTTATCTTTTAATATGACAATAAGGTTAATTATATTTTAGATTATTGTTGAAAGCTAAAAATACATTGTTTTGTATCTATCTGTATTTTTATATGTTTAAGCTTGTACACACCCATAAATAAATATTAACATTAACAAACAAAAGAAACTTATCTATGATAAAGGCAAGGGACCTGACAGCTTGAAAGGATCTTGGACTATTCAGTCTGCTGTAAAGAAGAGTACTGGAAGGTCGTTGTTTATCTCCACAGAGAGTTTTGTTTTGTTTTGTTTTTATAGTCTAGAGGACTTTGTTAGTTTGTTTTAGTGTTGGGGGATTGAACCCTGAAGCCTCACATCTGCTAGGCAAGTACTCTACCACTGAGCTGCACCCCTAGCCCCTTTTATATTTTTCATTTTCAGACAAGATCTCACTAAGTTGCACAAACTGCCTCTGCCCTCAAATTCAAGATTCTCTTGCCTCAGCCTCCTGGATACTGAGATGACAGGCATGTGCTACAGCAGCCAGACATTCTTCTCTTTTTAAAATATACTGGTATTTACTGTAAACTCTAGAGTCCTAACTCACTTTTGTTACAGTATTGAATTGTTAAATCAGGTAACTAAAATTTGCCATATGTACAATACTAATTATACTATTATCAGTTATTAGATTTACTTAAAAAACAAAACTAATTTCATTCTGTTTGTTTAGGTAGTCCATTACAACTATTCAGTTATGTTTTTTATTTAGGAAAAAATACAACCTTGGAGGTGTTTTTGCATTCAATGTCACTTTTGTCATATCTTAGGGACTAAATCTCCCAAAATTAGCTCCTTTACCTTGACATTCATGATGTGGCAATTAGCAGCCACAGGAAAGTGGGAAAAGATGTGTTACATTAGGTATTCCCAAAATGTCAGACACTTTACTGTACTGTAGGGGCTTGCTATGTTGCTATGTTACTCATATGTTGCTATGAGGCTGAAAGCTATGCTAATAGTGTTACAGATATCATCAGGGTCACCCATGGTGGATAGGTTTCAGCTGAGCTTCCAGACTAAGACAGAGTAGGGAGTAAGACCTGGTAGCCCACTTGAAAGACAATTAGCCATTGAAAACCTTATGAATAGCAGAAAAACACTGTCAGATATAGTGCTGGAAAATGAGACCCTCCTAGGTTGGAAGGCATTCAAAAGACTACTGGGGAAGAGTTGCCTCCTCAAAGTAGAGAATACCTTAATGACGGAAATGGAGTAAAGCTCCAGAGACATATTTCCTGATGTGGCCCAATTTAAAATGAAGAGAGAAAACTGTAAATATCCATTCATAATTGGAACATGGAATATATGTAGTATGAACCTAGGAAAATTAGAAATCATTAAAATAGAAATGGAGTGCATAAACATTGACATTCTAGGCAACAGTGAGATAAAATGGACCAGCATGGGCCATTTTAGGTCAGATAATCATATGGTCTACTATGGTGGGAATGACAAATTAAAGAAAACTAGGGTTGCATTCATTATAAAAAAAGAGATCCCAAGATCTGTCCTGAAGTACAGTGCTATCACTGATAGAATAATATCTATACACCTATAACAAAGGGCCAATTAATATGACTTTTATTCAAATTTATGCACTCACTACTAGGGCCACAAATGAAGACAGAGAAGATTTTTACAAGCTTCTGCAATCTAAAGTAAATTGAACATGCAATCAGGATGTACTGATAATTACTGGTGACTGGAATATGAAAGTTGGTAACAAAGAAGCCTCAGTTGTCTGAAAATATGGACTTGGTGACAGAAACAATATTGGAGATCATATGATAGAATTTTTTCAGACTAATGACCTTTTCATTGCAAATACATTTTTTCACCAACATAAACAGTGACTATATACACAGACTTCACCACATGGAACATACAGGAACCAAATCAACTACATTTGTGGAAAGAGATGACGGAAAAACTCAATATCAAATGTCAGAATGAGACCAGGTGCTGATTGTGGATCAGGCCATCAACTGCTCATGTGTAGGTTCAAACTGAAACTGAAGAAAATTAGAACAACTATATGAGGGCCAAGGTATGACCTTGAGTTCAGAGACCATTTCAAGAACAGGTTTAATGCATTAGACATGAATGATAGAAGACCAGATGAATTGTGGCATGATATCAAAGACATCCTTCATGAAGAAAGCAGAAGGTTATTAAAGAGACAGGAAAAAAGAAAAGACCAAATTACATGTCAAAAGAGACTCTGGAACTTGCCCTTGAAAGTCCAGTAGCTAAAGCAAAAGGAAGACATGATGAAGTTAAGGGACAAAGCAGAAGATTTCAAAGGGAAGCTCAAGAAGACAAAATCAAATATTTTAATGACATGTACAAAGAACTGGAGACAGAAAACCAAAAGGGAAGAACATGCTCTGTTTTTCTCAAGGTTAAGGAACTGAAGAAAAAATTCAAGGCTTGAGTGGCAATAGTGAAAGATTCTAGAGGGAAAATACTAAATGATGCAGTAAACATCAAAAGAAAATGGAAGGAATACATGGAGTCATTATACAAAAAAGAATTGGTGGATGACCAACTATTTCCAAAGGTTGCATATGATCAGGAATCAGTTATTAACAGAAGAAGTAGAGGCTGCCTTCAAGGAATTGGTGAACATCTCTATTGGAACACCAATAGAGATGTTTCAACAAACAGATGCATTACTGGAGGTGCGAACATGTTTATGTCAAGAGATCTGGATCACAGCTACCTGGCCAACTGACTGGAAGAGATCCATATTTGTGCCTATTCCCAAGAAAGGGGATCCAAGTGAATGTGGAAACTATTGAATGATATCATTAATATCACACACAAGTAAAATTTTACTAAAGATCATTCAAAAGCAACTGCAGCAGTATGTAGACAGGGAATTAACAGAAAATCAAGCCAAATTCAGAAGAGGTTGTGGAACCAGGGACATCACTGCTGATGTCAGATGGATATAGCCAAAAGTAAAGAATACCAGAAGGTGTATATCTATGTTTTATCAACTATATAAAGGCATTTGACTGCATGGATCATAACAAATTATCGATAACATTGTGTAGAATGGGAATACCAGAGCACCTAATTGTACTCGTGAGGAATCTGTATATGGACCAGGAGGCAATTGTTTGAAAAGAACAAGGGAACACTGCTTGGTTTAAAGTTGAGAAAGGTGTGCGTCAGGGCTGTATACTTTCACTGTACCTCTTCAATTTCTATGCTGAGCAAATAATCCAAGAAGGTGGACTTTATGAAGAAGAACACAGCATCACAACTGGAGGAAGACTCATTAACCACCTGCATTATGCAGATAAGACAACTCTGCTTGCTGAAAGTGAAGAAGATTTTAAAAATGAACTGATGAAGATCAGGAAACATAGCCTTCAGTATGGATTGTGACTAAACATCAACAAAACAAAAATCCTTACAACTGGGTCAGTTAGCACCTTCATGATAAATAGAGAAAAGATTGAGGTTGTCCAAGATTTTATTTTACTTGGTTCCACATTCAACACCCGTGGAAGCAGCAGTTAAGAAATCAAAAGACACACTGCATTGAGAAAAGCTGTGGCAAAAGATCTCTTTAAAGTATTGAAAAGTAAAGATGTTACATTAAAGATGAAGGTGTGCCTTACTCATGCCATGGTATTTTCAATTGCATCATATGGTTGTCAAAGCTGGACATTGAATAAGGGAGACAGAAGAATTGATGCTTTTGAATTATGGTGCTGGAGACAAATACTGAATACACCAAGGACTTCCAAAAGAACTAATAGATCTGTCCTAGACGAAGTACAACGAGAGTGCTCCTTGGAAGCAAGGATGGCTAAATTGGTCTTATGTATTTTGGTCATATAGTCAGGAGGAACCAATCCCTGGAGAAAGACATCATGTTTGGGAGAGTGGTAGGTCCAGGAAAAAAAGGAAAACCCTCAACTAGATGGATTGACATAGTGTCTGCAACAGTTGGCTTAACAGAATTGGAGAGTCTTTCGTTCTGTTGTACATAGGGTTGCTATGAATCGGACCTGATTCTTAATAACAACACAACAACAACAACAACAATATTTTGCATGCTCCATCCTTCTTAGTTAGTTTAGCCTTATTTTAGGACCTGACCTGAGGAAGTGTGGGAGAAAACTGTCAAGTCCAAAAGAGAAAATCAATCTTTTCTAATAAACTTATTAATACAAGTATATTTCATCAGACATTGCACCCTTATCCAGATGAGTAGAAATATTTTAAATGATTTGTCAGTGCACTTGTAATAATTAACCAAATCTCTCAAGCAGTTTCTATTTACTCTAATCTGACATTGTTACTGTGGTAAAGGAACCAGAGCCATTTGATTTTGTCATCAGTGAGAAGTCTGTGGGCTTCTATCATCTTGCCAGAAGGCATCTAGTACCACAAGCCAGACAGTCTTGTGACCACACAGGGCAGAAGGACACACCCAAATCACACTGTGGTTCAGGCTGGGCCAGACAGTTGCCTCTTTGGCCTGGGCTTTCCAGTGGGAGCTAACATTGCTACTGTGAGTAGACTCGAGTGAGGTTGTGCTGTGGGTTGACTGGAGTCCACAGAGTTTGTTTAGCTCCTAAACAGATGGCTATGTGAAAGCAGGCTCTGACCAGGATTGAACAGAAGGAAATTGCTTACCTTGTTCTTTGGTATTGGAGGGAGATTGTTTCAGGGACCCCATGGACACTAAAATCCAAGGATGCCTAAGTCCCCTATATAAAATGCATTGTATTTGCCTATAACCAGTGCATAGGCTCCTGCATACTTTAAAGTCATCTTTGTTGTAGTTAGGTGCCATCTAGTTGCATCTCACTTATAGCAACCCTCATAGGGTTTTTAATGGCTGATTGTTTGGGATTGTTTTGGGAGTGAAATACCAGGTCCTTCTCCCAGTTTTGCTGTGCTGGTGATCAAACCCCGGCCCCGAGAGCGCTCAAAGCAGGACTCTACCAACTGAACTAAACCTCAGGCCCCAAAATGATATTTAGATTACTTATAATACATAACATAATGTAAATGCTATCTAAATTGTTATTGTGTTATTTAGAGATTAATGACAAAAAGTTCTTACATGTTCAGTACAGATGCAACTTTCTTTTTCAAATATTTTCAATTTGCAGTTGATTGACTCTGTGGGTACAGAGGGCAAACTGTGTAGGACTAGATTATACAGTCAGAGAGGGACATTTAGTGTGGTCAGTGTTCTATTTTCTGATGGGTATGTAAGGAAGCACTGTAGCTTTCTTCTTGATCTATTTCTAATCTTTTACTTAGGAAACAACACTTACTCAAAATGGAATGAAACTCCTTTAATGTGGCATTTAACTTGATGCCCCTAGAACCAGGAGAAAATATTTTATGGGGAATCTGAGTTTAGATTATAAACTGAGTGAGTCATCAGAAGAATTCAGGGATGATGATAACTCTAAGCAATTGGAATCCAGGTGAATGTTTTCACAATGGGTTAATCTTAGAAAAATACGTGGAAAGAAATTTTACTTAGTCTCACACCATACTATGAGAGAAGGACTGGGCAGCCTACTCCTGAAACAATCAGTCATCAAAAACCCTATGAATAACAGAGAAGCATTGAAGGTGCTGAGCATGACACAGTGTGGGGGCGTGTTTCATTCTGTTGTACACAGGGTTACTATCTATGAGTTGGACCTGACTCTACCACACCTAATACACACACAACCACCCTACATCCATAAACAATAAAACTCTTTCATAGATAACTGGCAACATATTCATTGTCTCTGTTTATAAACAGTAGGGCAGTAGGCAGATTCTATTATAATGACTGTTACTGAGATCCTCATCTTTTCTGCAGATGACCTATTTGTATATCTTCAGTAAGAACCAAACTTTCTCTTTTGTGAGGAAATAATTGAAGATCTGGGAAATGCAAGCAACTCAGGTATAGGTATGTTGTATTGAAGAATAATCATGTATGACATTTTATCATTTGACTTACTCATGTATGACAAGTGCACTCTTAAAGATTGATGGTTGTGGTCCATATGTGGAACAGATGCCTATACACTACCTCTTTAGGAAAGCAGATTGATATCTGTTCTGTGGTTCACAGGTCCTCCCAGGTCTTACGCAAAGAAGGGAGGCCATTTCCTGGTGGGCTAGTAACCTTAGGAGGTTTGAGAAAAGGTAATCTCTCACCAGAAATACTGCAGGTAAAATATGGTGGAGACATATTTCTTGAGTTTGGTTACCTAACTTTGGAATAGATGAGGTAACAAGAGCAGTAGGAAAAATTTTAAAGTCTTTCAAAGTTTAGAAGTGAGTGAAGATTGCTGTCATAATTTTCAGATGGGAGTTGATTCTCTGGTTTTAGCGATTATGCAGAATCATCTCTCTAAATTTGCCAATATGTACCAGGAAGGCTTATGTATTGTTACAGATACATTCTACTGATAGACAGTTGAGCCTGTGTATAATACAAAAGGATAATGGACAATATCAGTGAGTACAGAAGGCCCAGGGGAGGTGGAGGAGCTCCTGTGAGGTCAGGAGAAAGACTACTCTTGTCAGAGAGAACAGCTTGGGCAAAGACCCTCAGACGAGGTAGGGTTTGACGGGCTCTGGGGTTTAATCAAGACTTTTGGAATATTGAAAGTGAACAGGAAGTAGAGAAGATTAGAGATTGAGATAGATAAGGGAGGATATTGCCATGTCTTCCAGGGTGTACAGGCCAGGCCAGGTAACTTCATGTCATTGCAAGTGTGTATGGAAGCCTCTCAGAACTTCTGAGCAAGAGAGTGAGATGATTGGACAAATTCATTGAAAAGATTGACTTGCTCCCATGTGAGGACAGGTTGAAAGGCACCTGTGTTGGAGATGGAAGGCCGTGAAAAGCTGGTGGGGAGGGATGAGAGGCTGGCACCTGGGGCAGGGAGATCTGAGGATGCTGGGGTGAAGGAAAAGGAAGGAATCAAGGGTGATTTCTAGATCTGTGATATGATTAGGAATGAGTGCATTCTAGCTCCATCTACTTGGAGATGGTATTTACATCTACTAAGGGATGATATTTCCCCTTTCCAAAAGGAAATATTTGGGGGTACAGTGATACAAGGAAGGAAAACAATGATTTTCAAAAATGTTTATGGACTGCTTGGGCTGGGATTTAGCTCAGTTGGTAAAGCGCCACTCTGCAGTCTCTGAGGTCCCGAGTTCAATTTCCAGCACCAAAAAAATGGAAGAATGTGGCAACCCGCTCCCAAGGCAATCCTGAAACAATCAGCCATTGAAAACCCTATAAGGGTCACTATGAGTTGGACACGACTCGATGGCACCTAACAACAACAACAACATGGACTACTTATTGTATGTCACCTCCATGTGTCTGTCAGCTTGTCATGCTGCGTTTGCATGTTGTTGGCATGTTGAAAGCTGTGCCACCAGCATTTTAGATATCACCAGGGCCACCCATGGTGGACAGTTTTCAGCTGAGCTTCCACACTAAGACAGACTAGGGAGAAGGACCTGGCAGCCCACTTTGAAACAAGTAGCCATTGAAAACCCTATTAATAGCAGAGAAGCACTGTGAAATATAGTGCTGGCAAATGAGCTCTGCCAGGCTGAAAGGTATTCAAAAGACAACTAGGGAAGAGTTAAGTCCTCAGGGTAGAGTTGACCTTAATCGTGGGAATGGAGTAAAGCCCCTGGGCTGTGGCACAACTCAAAATGAGAAGAAACATAGTGATTGCGACAATGGGCTCAAACATAAAAAGATTGTGTACATGGCACAGTGTATGATAATGTTTCATTCTGTTGTTTATAGGGTCTCTGTGAGTCAGACCTGACTTGACCGGCACCAAAGAAGCACTGTGCTAGATGCTCGATTATTATGGGTTGAAATAGATACAGTTTTCCACAGGCTTCCTGGTGACTGAGAAAGAAGACAAAGGAGATGTTGCTGCTAGTAGGTCACATTGAGTAGAGTTCGTCTCATAGCAACCCTATATACAACAGAATGAAACACTCCCCAACACTGTGCCATGCCTGGCACTATGTCAGTGCTTCTCTGCTATTCATAGGGTTTTCAATGGCTAATTGTTTTAAAGGTTGCTTCGGGACTGGGCTGCCACATCTTTCTTCCATTTCTGGGGTGTTAGTGATCAAACCCAGGGCATCTGAGAGCTCAGAGCAACACTCTACCAACAGAACTAACCCTCAACCCTGACAAAGGCAATAGTTCTGAGGAATGTAGAAAGTGTATAAACTTGTTGAGTGGAATAAGGGAAGAATTAGGGAACCCGTAAGGCAAACCCATTCCAAGGTCCCTGTGAGACAGAAGACTAAGGCCCTGCCTCTCTTCTCCATGCTACTCCCAGTGACTCCCAATTCCCTGGTTTCAGCCACCTGTACCCCCTGCATGCACCATCCAGAGCTGGCACCTCTTCTTTTTACCACAGCTTAGGAGTGAGCCCTCCCAGTGGAAGCCTCCCACTGCAAGCACCTCTGGGAATTTCAGCCACCTTCAGCCTCTCGCTCACCTTCTAGAGTTACCCAGTCCAAGGGATCTGGGTATCTGAGTTAAGTGATCCATTAAAAGTTTAGGCTCTCAGTTCCATCAATCACATTTCAAGAGCTCAATACCACAGGTGACCATGGTCTACAATATTGGGATGCAGATTGAGACTATTTCCATCATCCAAGACAGCTCTGCTCACCAGTGCTGCCCAGTGGGAGCACTCCAGCCTCCTGAGGTACAAATCCACTGATTTCCCTCCATAAAGACCTTCTCTGCCTTCACTCTTTCCTTTTGTATGATTAGGCCTCCACTTAGCAGTTGCATGACCTGGGGGAACTCATTTAAACACTTTGAGCCTCCGTTTCCTTATTTGTAAAATGAGAATGGGCTACATGTGCCTGGTATGGAGTCAGTGTTCAGTAAATATTGGCTATTTTCCTCCTGTCTTCATTTCTCTCATCCCCATGCCCAGTTCTCATGTGCATAAACCACCATCCTAAAAAGAGCTCCCCTTGCACCAGCATAAGCTCTTCATTCACTCTTGAACACATTAAACCTCTCTTTTTGTAATTGTTGTAATTACTGGTAAATTTCAGTTTGCATTTGGATAGGAAGATTTCTGAACAGCTCAAACTAGAAAGGGTAGAGGAGAGGGAATTTCTCTGAGGCCAAGACCAGGAAACACCACCCTGGGTGTGGCAGAGTGAAATGTGGTGGGCTAAGACCTCACCCTTCTACCAACAGAAAACTCCCAAATGCCATATTTATAGACACATGCCTGAACAGGTCCTTACAGAAGTGCATGGGATTTTCGTACTCACCAATAAAATGAAATGAAAAAGAAAACATTTACCCAGAAGTGAGAGAGGGCATTGACATGAAGTGATCTTTCCATCATGTGATCTGGGGAATCAAGGAAAAGCTTCCCTGTTACAATGCCAGCATTGTTGATGAGGATGGTTACATCGCCAACTTCTTCTCTAACCTGGCGAGAAGTGAGACAAACACGTGATACAATTGGTGATACGTATTGATGTTTACCTTCCTAAGTCACTGTGTTTTCCTCATTTTATTCACATAGTTGTGCACTGCATGATGTTTCAGTCAATGATAATTACATATATAATGGTGTTCCCAATATTAGACTGTCTGGTGGCAGGATAACCATCTGACTTCCTGCTAAGTCATACCACGACGTTTGCCCAATGATGAAATCACCTAACAATGCCTTCTTCAGAACTCAGCCCTGTTAAGCAATGCCTGTCTCTTCTGTCTCTTTAAAACTAGCTATTTTACTTCTGTCTTTTATAAAGAAAGTAATTTTAAAGGAATTTTATGATCAATTATATTTTTAAAAGAGCACACTTCAATTTGGCAATTTTGTTTCCTGTAGCAATCACTTGCGGTATATTGCAGCACATTTTCTCTATTCCTAGCTCTATGCTACTATCCTTTCCAGCTGAGTCCTTTGTGGCAGTGAAGTCTGAGGAAAATATCTCCCTGTGTGCCTTTGTGTATTTCCCTTCAGATATGCCATTAGGTTTTCTCTTAGCACAGCAGATGTCTGATGATTATTCCCATCCATGTCATTTCCCTTACTTTAGGGAGTGCCAAAAGAACCAACAGATCCATCCTAGAAGAAGTGCAATCAGAGAGCTCCTGGAATCAAGGATGGCTAGACTGTATCTTACGTATTTTGGGCATGTAGTCAGGAGGGACCAATCCCTGGAGAAGGACATCATGTTTGGGAGAATGGAAGGTCAACAAAGAAAAGGAACTAGAACTGACAGTGTCTGCAACAATGGTCTTAAACTTAAAAAAAAAAAAAAAGATCGTGTGCATGGCACAGTGTCAGAAAGTGTTTTGTTCTGTTGTACATAGGGTCACTCTGAGTCAGACCTAACAACAACAATAATTATCAGCAGGCGGCAGGAGTATACCCCATGCCCCTAAGGCTGGGCCAGTGCTTGTAACAGAGACATCCTTAACATGGAATCTTTGATCTGGTGCCCAGAGACTTCTGTGACACTGTGCACTCTGTCCAAAGGACTGCCTCAAATCTAACTGCCATATGTGACTGATCTTTTCTGAGTTCCACAGCTGTGCTACTGTGACCATGCCCCTTACATTCTCACCCCTTCCCTCCTGAACAGCCCACCTCGCCTGCTGGCATAACAAACTATACACTGCGAACCCTGCTTGGAGAGCAGCATGCTCCAGGAAACACAGGAAGAGACTTTTCCTCTCCTACCATTTTGTCTCAAAGTATGGCTTTGAAGGTGACGTAGCTAAAGCTGACTGGGGCAGAGCGTGAAGGATGTTTAAACAACAATTTGAAGATTTTTTTTTTCCTTGCCCTCAACTGAAGCTTTTGGCTGATATGACAATCTATTTCTTTGTCTTCAGACAAGAGCTACCGGTTTCCCTGACTCTTTTTTCTCATTCCTGGTCCATGTGTTATTCTGTGTTGAGCCTGCCAGACATGGGTTGGAGAGAGATGAGGTAAATATTGCTGCTGATATTGCTGAGTGGGTTGAGCTGTGAATTGAAGAGTTAATGTCACTGAGCAGAGGTTGGGCTCAGGTATGAGGCTTGGAGAGAATTAGGACAGAGAAAAATCCCCATAAGAGGCTGGCTTTTAAAGAAGGGACATCCTATTGGCATAGTGAGAGACTTGGTATGCACAGGGGCTCAATCCCAGACCAACCAGAGGTACTCGGCCAAGAAGGAGGAAGAAGGTGGAAATACCTAAGAAAGACTCAGTGGTCACTGTCATCTAATTCAAGGAGAAGCCCTGATTTGGAAGGACACCAGACCTGGAGGAATTGTATCTTGATCAGGGATTTCATTTCACTGTACTCTAAGAGGCAGTTTGCTGTTGTTGTTGTTAGGTGCTGTCCAGTCAGTGTCTGATTCATAGCGACCCTATATAACAGATGAAACACTGTTGTGCTTCTCTGCTAATCATGGGATTTTCAATGGCTGATTTTTTTTGGGGGGGTGGGAGGAGTGGATTGTGGGGTCCTTCTCTCAAGACTACAGCACATGGTGTTCCTGGGTGGTCTCCCATCCGAGTACTAACCAGGCCTGAACCTGCTTAGCTTCTGAGATCTGACAGGATTGGATGCCACAGGGCTATGGCTGCAGGCTAGAAACAGTTTAGGAAGGCATTATTCTCTTAGTTTATGGAAGAAGAAACAGTTTCTGGGAAATTGAGATCTTGTCAAAAGACTCAGGGCTTTCAGAGGAGAAATGACTCACACTCAGTTTGGATTCATACACAAACCTGCTTTCACCCAAATTTACTATTCTTCATAATCAAAATTATTGATGTAACAAAACTCATGTGTGTGCATATATACATCCACACACACAGACACGCAAAATGAATGTAATGGTCGATTAGACCTGGAAATTTAGAAATAAATTATGAAGATGGTTATTTTAACGAAAGCAATTCATTTATATGTTGACTTCTCTTTTTGAGACAGGGATTTGCTATATAGCCCGGGTTTGCCTCAAATTCCCCACTCTCCTGCCCCAGTTCCTAAATGCAGAGATTACAGGCACATGCCACCATGCCTGGCTGGGTACATTGACTTTCTGTGTTGGAGGTAAGAATTCCATCTCCATTTAATTGTACAAAGTTAATTACTATGCCCCTTTTAGAATCCTGTCATTGCTCTTTGATTCTCCAACAAATTTCCAAGATTGGGACTGTCTATAGTTTTTTGAAATTTTTGCAGATAAAACTTAACATTAGTATTTGGGTTTCCTGGGGATTGATAAGTAATTAAAATTAAACCAAAAAGCATATAGAATATTTGACTCAAAAATTCTATTTATAGGCTCATGGGAAAGAAGAAAAGTTTCAGATACATTCCAATGGTGAAAAGTTATTTTTGATTGAAGTTGTTAGGCTGGTTTTATACTGGATATCAAGAAGATTTTAACTAGGAGGGAAGGATTTCTTGGGAGGCTAAGAGGGCAGAAGGTTATAATACTTATGAGCAGAGGGAGAAGGCTATGAGGAGCCCTTTCATTGCTCATACCTTTGGGGATGCACCTGTGGGTTACAAAGTGGCCTGTGATGCTGGGAAGCTGGGTTCACACTACAGCCCTACAACTTATCCACTCTGTGAGCTGCCTAAGTTCTTTATTTCTCTGCCTCTATTTCATGCATGGTGAATAGAGAAAATGGGAGTTCCTACTTCATGAAGTTTATATATGATAACAGATCAGGAGAAAAGACCTTCCCTATCTGGCTAGTGCTTGGTACTGGGACCAGAGCAACTGCGAGGCGAACTACAGCCTGAGCTCACCCCAAACGCATTCATCTGGGTACTTTTCCTGTTAAATTTATTCCCTCTTGGAAAAAGGAGGACTAACTTAAGTTTCACTTACTCTGTAGTAAAACACTTCAAGGGAGCTATACTATACATATTCTCATTAGCTACCAATGAGCTTTAAAGAATAAATCCGAGGAATCCCCCAAACAAAGAAGGAAGTAATGGAAAGTGAAGGAGAAGAGTGAAAGTCAGTGTCACAGAGTAATGATTCAACAATTAACTTTCTAGTGAGTCAAAAAGTGAATTCCACATGTGGAACTAGATTACAAATAGAAGAAAAATGCCTTGGGGATTCTGTTATCAGATTATGTGTGCCCTGTGTGTCCCAGCTGCTTGGGTTGCAACGTTGGCTTTGTTTTATGATCCTGGGCAAGGTACCTATTCCCTCTGTTCCTCAGTTTCCTCATTTATTAATGAGGTTGATAATAATGACATATACTTAAGAGGGTTGCAGGGTATTGATTAAGTGAATTATTAGGTGCATAAATTGCTTAGAATAGTAACTTATAAATATGCTTAATATAGGTTTTCTTTTTTCTTATTTGTATGTTTTTTGTTTGGTTTGATGTGGCTTTTGATTCAGCTTTGTGGCCCTGGCTAGATGCTGGTCAGGTTACTGAATGGGCAATTACATCTGAATGTCTAACCCTTTCCCTTTATAGGTTGTCACACTCTGGGCTACTATACACCTACCCCAATAAACAGCTACCAGAAAACCACGGACAAGCCCTATGCCCTAGAACCTCTTGAGATTATTTAAATTAGCCCATCCCAAGATGGTCTACCTCCACCAGCTGTTCTTTTCTGTGGAAACCACCAGAAAGGCACCTGCCTACCTTTCCCACTCTTCCTCTGTCTTGTGACCCAACTGATACTTCCCCTAATGACCCTGCAGGTTGTACTGAATTCTCCCCAGGGGACTGCAAGTAAAACAAAACCCTGAAACTATGCTTTTCTTCTCTTTTGATCTGCATCTGGCCTTATCACACATTCCATGGTTTAAAATGCTCTCTAAAAGCTTACCTATTATTGTTAGAGTCCATGAAAACTACACAAGTATTATTATTAGAGTAATTTTTAATATTTTGCATGAAGTTAGAACAGATATCAGCAGGTTAAGGCTAAAAGGAAACAATGTAAATGTATGCTAAATGCGTCTACCCTGTGCTTCATACCCTTTATATTCTCAATGATGATTGGACTGCCACAAAATGGAATGGAATTTTGCTGGCATTAGAATCCTAAAACAGAATGTTAAAGTCACACATTATCCTGAAGATTACCTGATTCTATCCTTTTGATTTACAGATGAAGAAACAGACACACAGAATCCTAAGTAACTTGGCAAAAATTGCACAACCAGTGAACAGCAAAGCCAGGACTAGGCACAGTTTCTACAAACTTCTGATAGTGAGTCACCAGGAAAAGCAGTCAGGCCACCTTGGGTGCCAAGGCTGAACAGGTCCCACTTGTATTATTTCAAGCTCCTTTTTGAAAGTCATGAATCAGACTTCTGATATGCGGAATCAAGTTTGAGACACACAGAGATTTCAGGGGAACTTTGTAACAAAAGCCTTCCTCTTGTCTTTGTAAAAGTGCATGCTAGATGCAATATTCTTAGACGCTGAAGCAAAGAACACAAATCGGCTTACCTGATCAGCGACTCTGTAGACCTCTTCTCTGTTGCTGCAGTCACACTTATAGGCAAAGACTGTTGCACCACTCTTTTCCTTGACCAGTCTGCATGTTTCCATGTTGCCTTCTTGATTAATGTCCCAGAGAACTAAAATAGCCCCATGCTCGGCAAAATGCATGGCCAATAGCCTCCCAAGTCCACTTCCACCTCCTGTTATAAGTACAATCTCTCCAGCAACCGACTTTCTTTTCTTGGGAATTATCGTGAAAATTGAAGATTCTAAAAAGTAATATAGAAATTTTCCCACAAAAATGATAGTGTCCACCATCACATTCATGTTGACTGGCTGAAGAAAAGGCTGTCCTAATACGGAAAAAGGCAGCTGATAAGTTCATAACATTACAACTGCAGTGCACATGAGTCATTTAGAACAGGTGAATTTACCTTTGAGATATTAATTTTCTAAATTATATGCTTCAGCAATAATTGACAAAACTGTTGAATTTTTAAAATTATATAAATAATGATTATAAGAATATTTTACGTTAACAAGAGCCATCTGAATTTATAGGGCATTTTGTTACACATAATCTAACTGACTGATAGATAAGTCACAGATTACCAGGAGAGTTTTACAGTTCAGGACATAAAGATTTTGTTGCCTTGACTCACCTAGCCTTACCTTATGCATAAACCAAGGCTTTAGATTCTCAGTCAGTCATTTTCTGTTATACGAACGCATTTGGTCTTATATTCAATAGACATTTACTTTTCATTAAACAGTTGTTCAATAATATGTAAATAATATTATACTACAAAGAAAAGCTTTATGCATTTTAACCTGCTTTCTATTATGTGTCTTCAAGTAAAACAAGCCAGGAAAAATTATTGATATTTTATAATGAGGTCACTGAAACAACAAATATTGAATAGCTTCACTCAAGGTCATACAGCTAGCAAATAAAATAGGCAACATTAAGATCAAGGATGAAAGTCTCCTGGATTGTAGTGCAGGCCTTTATGATTAGAATAGGCTTTTCTTAGCTGGGCACCATTGCACATGTCTGTAATCCAAGCAATTCAGGAGGCTGAGGCAGGAGGATTGTGAGTTCAAGGCCAGAAATAGCTTATGCAATTTAGCAAGACCTTTCCCAAATTAAAAAAGAATAATAATGGGGCTCCTGTATAGCACAGGGGTAGGGTGCTTGCTTAGTATGCACAAGACTCTGAATTCAAGCAATAGTACTGTACAAACAAACAAACAACAACAACAACAACAAAACAAGCAAAAAAAAAAAAAGTTTTTCTTGGAGCTCATGTGTCCTTTTCCCAGATCCTCTTTTTAAGAAAAACAGTTTTTTTAATTTGGTGATACTTCCTTAATTTTTGATAATTAATTTCTGTTATACTTGAGCATTGGTATGCGATGATTTTATGTAGAAATTAGATACTAGGGTATATAAAACACATATTAAAACAGTCTAGAGTCATTTGAGGAGATACACATCACCACCACCACCATAATAATCATCATCATAATGGTATTGCACTACTATTATTACTAATCCTATGGGACTCTTTCCATATACCAGGCAAATTCCAAGTGCTCAGCATGCACCAAAGCATTTAGCTCTCAACAAGAGCTTTCCATTCTTACAGTGAGGGGCTAAGCAATCCAGCCCATGGTCACAGTTAACTAACACCATGACTTCTCCCTCCAAGCTCTTAAAATACTAGATAATATAGCACTCCTTTCTCCCAACCAAAAGGGCAAAAGTTGTATCTGGTAAAAAGAATTGTCTTTGCATGACTTCTTCACTTAAAATCAGTCAAGAATTAATGTTGAGATGTCCCAGGAGCCCCATTGAGGATGCCAAGTGACCCAGGGAGCTGTCATCCTATTGTTACACCCCTGTCTTGCCAGAAATTTCTACTGAGATACGATAGAAAGAGGAGCATTTCCCCTCCCCCCCAAAACATTACTGGAAATATTTATGTAGGTTTTGGGAGAGAAGAATAAAAGACACAAGTGAAGTTCAAAACATTAAGTATTGAGTTTTAAAGGTGCAAAGTTAGCTTTCTGCCCTGAAGGAACACAGAATCTAGATGTAGAACCTGTCAAATAAACACAGGGCTGTAGCACCTTGAGTGGCACAAATACAATCTTAACAAAGGGTTTCATCCCGGAGTTGTGTGACAAGAAGTCTGGTTCTTAGTAGAGAAGGGAAGAAAAAAGGGTAGAGAGAATATATATAACCATATATATATGATATATATATATATATCAAGAAGGAAAACTTCAAGATGGAGCAAGGACATAGGATTACAGATCTCTTCCATTACCATGTTTGAATTTATTGAGAATACTAACTGTATTCTAAGAGGTATTATCCCTTGGAAATTTTAGAGACTCCTACTTACCTTGATGTTAGGTCAGATTTCAGAGTTCCAATTAGGAAAGGGATCCAAGTATGGGAAATTCACTCTCTTCTCCAAGCTTATATTGACTCTTCTGGGGCAAGCACAATCCTGAAGTAGTATGCAATATACCTTAGGGATGAAAGAAATCATATCTTATTCATCTATTAAAAACAAATGCAGGCACAATAGAGAAGGCATTCTGAGCCTAATGTTTTTGTATGTAAAAAAGTGAGGACAGACACCTTCCTCCTACTTTCTCTATGCCAGAAAGTTTGTTCTTGAGTTATATGATTTATCTCGAAAAAAATTCAAGTAGCTTGCTGTGAAAATGATTAAACTTCAACAACATTGTTAGTCTTGGAGACCACGTAAAAGAAAAAAGTTTGGATTTTTTTTTTAGTCATTCACTGTTTAAATGATCACTGAACTCAAAGACCACATTTTCAGACTACCGAAGAAATTCAATTTTGGAAAGGAGGAGAAAAATACATGTGAGTCCTGATATAGGTAGGGCTGGACAGAAAAGACTGTGCTCCCGGGTGGGTGTGTGGGCAGTCAGGGCAAATCAAGGAGTTAAAAAAATCATGAAACATTATGATGAGCAGATGTTTATTAAGTACTAAAAGGCACTATGTGGTTTTTGTGCCTTATTTTTATCTAATCTTCAAAATATCCCTGTGGTGTAAGAATGAGATTCATGTGTGGACATAACTTGCCCAGGGTTGTACCATTCGCAAGTAGAAGTGAGACTGGAGCCCAAACTTGATAATTCCAGAATTACTCCTTTGACCACTACACAGGTAAATTCCCTAAATAACTTTGAATAGACTGAGCTTCGGATCCTTCATTTTTGAGGCACAGACTGAGTGCCTCAGGTTGAAGGATCAGCTGTGAGCATGAAGTAGGTACCAGCACCCCTACCACACAAGGTTTGAGCTGGAATGGGCAGGGTTCATCTTTGGAGGTACCAAGGATTCAAGGTACTAGTTGAGCCCTTTGAACACATTTTGCTTTTTGGAGCCTTTGTTCACACATATCTGTGAAGTGAACATATCATCCATGTCCCAGCAATGCTACACATTGTGAAATAACAACCTTAAGAAAGCATTTTGTAAATTGCACAATGCTATGCATATCTTAGCTTTTATCCCTTGCATAAGAGCCTCTCTTGATGATGACAGTAAGTTTGCAGCTCGCTACCCAGCTCAACACCAAGGCATGGAAAGTTTTCTCTGTGGCTTAGGGCTGTGCCTCAACCAGGGGACTGCTGAGGAGGGGTTGCAAGAGAGTTCTGAGCAGGAGTTAATCCAAGTCACATTCTCCATGACAGCTGCTGATAAGTGTAAGAACATGTGAGAGGCCAAATACGGGTGAATGTGGACACGTGCACTGGCATGCACGGGTCAAATGCAAGCTCTCAGATGGGTGTACGCTGGCATACTTAAGACTTCCCCTTCACCCTCTCTGTGCCTTTTTCTTTCATCACAAATTCCCTTCAACCTGACAAAACCCATAAAATGTTAACAAAAACTATTAGGGAAGAAGAACAGGGAGACATTGACGATGTGTACTGAAGTGTACTGAATCGTGCTCATAAAAGCTAGTTGTCAACAACAGACACCTACTAGGTGTCTAATTAGGACCCAAGGACCTATTCTTACCTGCACAAATGCTGCACAGGTGTCCTTATAGAGGCCAAGGCAAACAGAACTCATGGCAGCAGCTGCAAACTGTCCCTGAAGTGATTTTGGTTTCACTTATCCTCCCAGGCCTTTTCATGTCTGTCTGGTGCCAGAGAAAGGCCTGTCAACCATGAGAATTTGCGTAGGTTTCACCCATGTTTGTGATGCACAATGAATGGCACACATTGTGTAGTTTCAGCCACCAGGGTGAAAGGTGTGTCCTTTGACAGTGTAACTTATGGGTGTAATGCTGCCCTCCCATGGGTTTCCTGAACTCTGTTTCTACGTGGGAACACAAATGGTTTGTCAGCTCAGTTAGGAAAATGTGAAATACAGTTGCTGACTCATCTAAACAATTTTGATGGTCAGGATACATTATTTTTCCCCAACTTTTTATTATGAAAAAGTTCCAACACATAGGAAAGTTGAGGAAATGGCACAGAAAATTTCCAGGAACCTACACTTAGAACAAACAACTGGACCAAATAGTTCACCCTATTTGCTTTCCTTTACTTTCCCTCTATCTCCCAGAACCATTTGAAAGTAAGTTAGACATCGTGATGTTATAGTGGGAGTACTTGGCACTCATCTAAGAAGGAAGCTATGCTATACAACCCCAATAAATTATTGCACCTAATAAAATTAATTCTATACTGCCATCTAATAGTAATCCATATGGAAATTTCCCTACTTGTCCTGAAGATCCAGTCGAGATCCATACATTGAATGTGATGTAATGACATGATAACTAGAACAACTATGCCCCATCTTTAAAGTTTTTACCTAAAAATTGTATAGAATTCTTATAGATATTCTTATAGAATATTTCATATTCTCTATTTGTCTGATTTTCTTTTCTTATGGTGTTATTTAACTAAACTTCCCTTCCCTGTGTCTTCTGCAAATTTCAAGTTAGATTTAAAGGCTTGATTACTCTCACATTAAACATTTTTGGCAAAAAAAAAATCATACATAATGCTGAAGTCTTCATTGAAAAATATCATCATGTCCAGTGCTAGCTGTCCCACGATTTGTGATTTTAAATTCCGTCCCCAGGAGAAAGTGGCAACCATAAGGCTTTCCAACTGCAAAAGCTCATTTTCCCTTTTCTAACTATGAAATGGCACCATGTTACTATCTTGCTCCCCACAGCCTTTCACATAATGATTCTTTAAATATAGACTTTAATTTTAGACCAGTTTTAAGGTCATAGGGAAATGAAGCAGAAAACATAAAGTTCCCATGTACTTCTCACCTGTCCTCACATATCCCATTAGTGGGTGAGGTAGCTGAACTCTGGTGCAGAAAGGGCTCAATGTCAGGGTAAAAAGGCAGCTTGACATTTTCTGGGGTGTGACACTCTGCTGAGGGTATTGGCTCCTCTTTGAACAGGAGACAGCCTAGTATGGGTTCAGACTTTTCCTTCCCTCAACTTTTCTACCTTTGATGTTTAATTGCCTGCTTCCATTTCCAACACAGTATCTTTACGAAGTTTTCTGCAGTGATAGCAAACAAAACAAGATTATGGAGTAGACTGGATATAAGCAACACATTTCAGGTGTCACTGTCTCCCATCACTACCACATGGGCCCATCTAGTTGCAGGAAAACAAGTTCAGGGCTCCCACTGATTCTGCATTATGGTGGGTTGTGGAATTATTCCACAGTATATTACAGTGTAATAATAACAGAAATAAAGTGTACAATAAATGTAATACACTTGAATCATCCTGAAACCACCCCCCCCCCTTTTTCTGTGGAAAAATTATCTTCCATGAAACTGGTCCCTTGTGACAAAAAGGCCACCACATGTTCATACCCTCATGGTCCAATCACCTCTCAATAGCACAACTAGCTGGGGACTACAGCTTCCACACAGGAGCCTTTTTGGGAGACATTTCATCTCTAAACCATAACACTAGTGGGGAAGAGAAATGCAAGCCAGTAATTATAGGACAACAAATAATCTAAAAAATTATGTGGCAACCTCTGAGCTTCTATAGTTATATACTTCAAAATATTTCTTCTGCCATAATATATTTAATTCATGTCATTTTCCATTTTCTAAGAACTTGTACATTGAGAATTAATTGTCCCTATTCATAATAACATTTGAGGCTCACTCTTAAATTCTACAAGCAATTACTAAGTACTTGTCATATGCAAGACACTGGCTAGCACTCAGTTTGCCACTCTTGACACTTGTGATACTTCCCTGTATTTTATTTTATTTTTAATTTTATTTTTTGATGTACTGGAGGGCTGAACCCAGGACATCATGCATACTTTGCAAGTGTTCTACCACTGAGTCATACCCCCAGTCCCTTTTTTATTTTTTTATCTTGAGACATGGTCTTGCTGAGTTATGCAGGCTGCTTCTGACTTTGAATTTGCAATCTTCCTGCCTCTGCCACCTGAGTTGCTGGGATTACAGGCATGCATCACCATGCCCAGCTACTTCCATGTATTTTAAATGTAGATATGTATATACACAAACTCATAAATGCATATGTAATGTGCCACAAAGTTGTTTTGTAATTTGCTCTCCTAAGTTAATCAATGTCCAACTTTGCATGTTAAACTTTTACATCTTGCTGAATATCCAGTCCGTATTTGAATTTCTCAAATTGAGCTCAAGATATTCTTTCCAGCTGTATATGTGGATCCAGATGTAATCCAGAAGGACACAGGTGCTTTGTCTCTTTTAATTTAGCACATGCCTTGTATTGGTAAAGAAAAAATAATGCTGGATATGGTAGCCAGGAAAGCTGGCATTTCACTTGCTTAGCTCAACAAAGGTTGAGGTAACTCTAGCTCCTTTTGGCTTAATACATTTTACATTGGTCCGTCTGCACTGAAGCCTCCAACACAGCACTAGAGAGGGCTACCAGCCTCGGCCTGGAAGTGACCACACTCCTGCTCCACTGGCCCTAACTTGTTGTATGGCTTCAAATTAACCGCAGAGGAAGTTGGAAAATGTAGAGAAGCACCTGGAGAATTCAGTGAGCACGTCTCAGACATAATGATCTCTCTTTTTAGTCCCTTGACCCTAGAGGCTAAGAGAGCTATGCTGTGGATTGTCAGGTCTTTGAATTTTTGTGGCTGTTTCTCATGGTGCCCTCTACGATGTTGTTTTGGCTCCTGAATTTCCTATAAATCAGAAGTTAGTTTTAAAAGTTTGAGAATATGTATTATTTATATTTAGACAAATATAGGTAACATGCAGTGTCTATTGTATCACACTGTTGTTGTTGTTGTTGTTGTTGTTGTTGTTAGGTGCCGTTGTGTCATGTCCAACTCATAGTGACCCTCATAGGGTTTTCAATGGCTGACTGTTTCAGGATTGCCGTGGGAGTGGGTTGCCATGTCCTTCTCCCATTTTAGCGGTGCTGGGAATCGAACTCGGGACCTCAGAGACTGCAGAGCAGTGCTCTACCAACTGAGCTAAATATCACATTAGAAAATTTAAATATCTGAATTAGTCTATAGTATTTCATTATGCCATATAATATCATGACTAAGACATATTGTTAAATGATTTGACTTTTTTCCTTAAGAATATATGTAAGTGAAGCTAGGCATGGTCCAGGTATACACTTGTAATCCTGGCACTTGGGAGGATGAGGCAGGAGGCCAGCCTCAGCTACATAGTGAGTTTTAGGCCAGCCTGGACTACATAGCAAGACCCTCTCAAACAAACATTTTTCTTTTTACATATTAGTACATGGAGACCTTTCCCACTTAATATTTATATGTACAGCATTCCATCATGTAGATAATTCCCAGTCCTTTGCTATTTCAAACACTACTATAACGCTACTTTTGAACAGATGTCACTGTGTGCCTTTCCAGGTACACAGCTAAGATATATTCCTAGACATGGGCTTGCTTGACCCAAGGGTAATACATTTAATATTATTGTTGTTTTTAGATGCCGTTGACTGGGTCCCTGACTTGTGGAGACCCTATGTACAACAGGTGAAACACTATTGTTGTGCTTCTCTGCTATTCATAGGATTTTCAATGGCTGATTGTGTTTTTGGAGTGGGTTGCCATGTCCTCCCACCCTGCTTAGCTTCTGAGATCTGACCAGATCAGATGCCACATTGGTACTGCTGCAGGCTTAATATTGTTAGGTATGCCTCTGTGTTTGTACTCATAACATTCCCATGTTTGAGAGTGCTTGTTTTCCCATTCTTGCCAATAGTCAATCTTTTGGATTTTTATCAATCCAATGAATGAAAACTAGGGTCCCACAATAGCTTTAATTTTCCTCCCTGTAATTATGAGTAGGGTATTTTTTTCATTTGTTCAAGGTCCATTGTAACTTATTGTAAATTGTCATTTACACTATTCGACTATTTTTCTACCAGAACATTAGCTTTTATTTTTGATTTCTACTGGCACTTTATATGTTTTAGTCAGATTAACCTTTTAACTCTGAGAAAGTTTCTAAGTATTTTTCCCAGCTTGCTTCTGTTCTTTGATTGTTCATAATTTTTTTCACTATGTATAAAATTTCTTTCCTTTTTTTTTTTTTTGACACTGGGTCTCACTATGTAGTTTATGAGGGAGATGAAATCTATGCGCCATCCCCTACCTGGACACAGCTCTGCTTCACGTCAGCTTTTCCAGTCATGTTGTCTGCTCAAATCTCTTTTGATCTAATTGCATCCAGCACAAGATGTGGCAGAAATTACCAGTCTATGGCAAGTTCCAGGTGCCAGATGACAGATCTGCCTCCTTTGCCATTGCATCCTTTGGCATATATTCTGTGTTGAACAAATATGTGCTGCATACATTAAATAACAGTTCCATGAAGAGAAGATTCCTGGCCTGAAGAGTGGCCCAGGTGTTTGGATTCTGGCCAGCGTGTCCCATCAGATGTGGATATGAGAAGCACTCCACAAAGACAAATATGGGTCATTGATGATGAGGTAACCCAGGCTAAAAATCAACTGACCTCTCCAGCAGCAGCTTCTGTGGCTGCATCTCCTACCCAGCTGCCTGGACTGAAGACAGGGAAGTAAGGGAAATGCCTGATCTTTTGTAGGGTGAGAGTTTAGCTCAGTTGGTAGAGTGCTGCTCTGCACTCTCTGAGGCCCTAGGTTTGAGCCCTAGTAGCACCATAAAAACAAGAATGATGTGGCAGCCCATTCCTGAAACAATCTTGAAACAGTCATCAAAAACACTATGAGGGTTGCTGTGAGTCAGACCTGAATGATGGTACCTTAACAACAAGAAGTGCTTCTCAAAGTGTGGACTCCACACCAGCATCAGCTCCTGCAAACTTGTGGGACATACCAATTATCGGCCCCCACCCCAGACCTATGGAATCAAAAACTCTGGGAAGGAACCCAGCAGTCTGAATTTGATCAAAGCTTCTAGGTGATTCTGATGTTAACTCAAGTTTGAGATCCACAGGGACATAATCTAAGGAGGTGAACCAGGTGCAGAGTAGAGCAAGGCATCTGGCCGTGCAGAGTGTATAACTTCAGGGGGAGGTCTAGGCCTCCAGACTGAGGCAGGAAGGAGGGGTCCAAGTGGGAGGCAGTCTGGAGAGAGCAAAGTATGTCTTCAGTCTTGGAGTAAATTCTACACACTGTCTAGCAACTGGGCTTAGGAGAGAGGGCAGGAAATAAAGAAGGACTTGATCCTGAGCTATGTTTTGGAGTCTTGCTTACAAAAAGAAAACCAAAACAAAATAAAACATCTATTCATGACCTGGGCCTGCAGCCACAGCCTGGTGGCATCCGATCCCCTCATATCTTGGAAGCTAAGCAGGGTTGGGCCTGGTCAGCACTTGGATGGGAGACCACCCGGGAACACCAGGTGCTGGGGGCTTGGGAGACAGACCCAGCAACCCACTCCCCAAAAAATCAATCCATCCTTGAAAACCCTATGAACAGCAGAGAAGCACTGACGATAGTGTTTTGCCTGTCATATATAGGGTCTCTATAAGCCGATACTGACTCGACAGCACCTAACAACAACAACTCATGACCTAACTCTTGGAACTGTAACATGGGGTGGAGGATTAATTTAGAATATAACTTCTTATTGCTTCACGTGAACCACGTGGCCTGGGGGCTTTGGTTTACCCAAGAAGGTATGGTGGGCAGAATACTAAGTGATTCCTCAAGATGCCTGCTCCTGGGGTACACATATCTTTTTCAAGTTGTTGAATCGAATATGAATTAAGGCAATGATATGAAAGGATTTTTGTAGATGTTATTAAGATCCCAATTTAATTGACTTAAAGAAAGGGAGGAAGATGATCCCTGGTTGATTGCACCTGTCTTGGTGAGCACATTAAAGGGGAGAGGGTTCTTGCTGAGGAGAGTCTTGAAGGGGGAGTGGGATTCAGCATGAGGGAGAGTCTCCATACTGTTTTGGAGGTACAGGAGGCTGCAAGACAAAGACTGCATGTGATGGCTTCTAGCAGTTAAAGGCAGCTCTTGGCAGACAACCAGCAAAGGGATCTCAGTCCTAGGACCATCGGAACTGAACTCCGACACCCTGAATGAGCTTGGAGGAAGACCCCGAGCTTCACTTATGGATGCAGCCTTGGTATGACCTTGACTTTAGCCTTGAGAGACCCTGAGCAGAGGATCCAGCCACACTATCCTCATGTCTGCTCTAGAGAAGTCTATGAGCTAAAGCCTGGGTGTTATTTAAGCTGCTGAGTTTGTGTGCCTGTGCTACACAGCACAGATCAGTAATACAGAAAGGGTGTGTCCCTAAGCCTAAAGGGAGGCTACATGTGCTGAGGGGGATCAGGAATTCTAACACATCCTGCTGATCTTGTCCTTGCTTGGACCTTAGTGCTGAAGCCTTCTTAACAGGAATGTTGGCCTCAAGGTGGCACTTTCCATCCCAACTGAGGACCCGCCTGAGCAGGCTGAACAGGTGGCTATAAGAAGGGAAAAGAGTGGCAGATGTACAAAATGCTGTTAAGTGACAGTGTGTGATACAGTCAAAACGTCTTTGCCTGACATGTGAGACCTTCTGTGGAATTGGATTCTAACCAGATTTTCTGAATTTCTTTCCTGTCACTCATATCCTGTGCCACAGTCAGCCTGGTTTATCCACTCTCAAAGGAGCAAGATTTTGATATCCCAGCTCTCACCCTTGCTCGTCCTTTTTCCAGCCTGGAATAACTTCTTCTCTTTTCCCACATGAACAATTGATAAGCCCAATGGACAGGATGGGGACAAAGAGAGGCAGGTGGCTATCCCATGCATTGTGTCTCCTGAATCTTAAGAAATGCCAAATAAGGGTTAGCAAAACTGTGCCTTTAAAAACAATGTTTAAGCCAGGCATGAGGGGGCGCCTTTGAAATCCCAGCTACTCAGGAAGCAGAGGCAGGAGGATCATGAATTTGAGGGCAGAGGCAGCCTGCATAACTAAGCCAGACCCTGACTCAAAATAAAAAGTGAAAAAGGGGCTGAAGAGGCAGCTCTGTGACAGAGCACCTGCAAAGTATCAGTAAGGCCTTGGGGTCTGCCCCCAAGTACTGCAATAAATGAATGAATGAATGAATAAATAAATAAATAAAGTTTAATAGGCCACATTTTAAAACAAGAAAACACACTGCAGCATAATTTTGATAATGACATGGCTATTAGGTTTACATAAAAATTAATCCATGCTGCTTGCTCTTTGGGTGATGTGTTGTGTAATCAGAATAAGCTTCTCCGTGAACTTGAGGTAGACGTCTGTGAATGAATAGATGTGAAATTTAGCTATCTGAGTCCCAGCCTGATTCCCCGACCCCTGCTCACACCCCATGACCCGGGGTAGGCCCTCTGTCCCACCATGGCTCTGGTTCCATCTTCCCCATCTCAGTGCACAGTAATACTTCCTTTTGTAATTATTCTTGGGCCTGTTCATTTTTTTTTTTTTTTTTGCTTCTTTTGATAACTAACTTCAGATATATGTGTGTTTTCTTCCCACCTAATTTTAGTCATTCATTTTTGGCATTTAGTTTTCAAATACTTGCTCTGTTGAGTCTTATGTGCTAGGCTTCAGGATATGGCAGTGATAAACATCAAGGATTATTTTTTCTTAGAAAGTTTAGTGGAAGGCAGAAAACAACTAATTGAGCAAAAAATGTTTAATACCAATTATATGGTGGGATAGAGGGGAAAATGCAGTGTACTCAAGGAATCTAAAATAGATCATACCTGGGCAGACTGATCTATTTTGTTACCCTGTGGCATTACACCTGATAGGAATACAACATTTATGTATTAATTGGTTAATGGACAAACCAAGATGTTTGACATTCGTAAGTATATAAAATCTAATTTTTCACATCAGGTAGACAAAAATAGACAATATATTGAACACCTTGATAGTTTTTGATACTTAAAATGTATTATGTGTAAATATATGGCTCCTTTTACCTTCAAGAATTTACTGAAAATTGTCCCATGGCTCTGAAATGGAATTATAGAACAATAAAAGATCTTTTGAAATTATTTGTTCTATTGCCAGAATTTTAACATCAATCCAAAGTTCAACAGTTAGTCATTTGCTAAGAAACTGCATTTGCTAATAAAATGCCTCAAAAGAATTGACAAAACACTCGAAATTTTGGGTGGTTGTGAAATTTTCTTAATTACATAAGTCATTTTTGAATTTCTTGCAACATAATAGGTACAGTGCTAATGGCAGCAATATATTTGGCTTGGAGAGCTGGACAAAACTACTATTAAATAAAACCCATTTTAAAAAAATACTTATAATTTAAAGTAGAAATGTAAGTTGACCCACATTGATAAAATTTACAAAGGGACTTTTCCCAATCAGACTTTCTTTTTGCAGTGTTGTTGTTATATGCAGGGTTCAACCTGCAAAAGTCCATGACTCAAGAATTTGTGAAAGTAAAGACATCAGTTGCAGTCACACTCCAGATGAGACTGACTGCTATCCTAGCTCCTTAATTGACTAATAAGGAACCTGGAACCTGGATAGGTCATGCACAAGTTACAAAGGTTACCTAAATATAGATCCTCCATTCTCTTTCTCAACCTACTACTTTTTGCACCTCACCACATCTGAGAAATTAAAAAAATAAACAAACACAATTGTCCCCCATTATCTATGAATATGTTCCAAGACCCCCTGTGTTTGCCTCAAATTCTGATAGTCCTGAATCTTACATAGAATATATTTTTTCCTGTATACCCATAGTTGTGATAAAGTTTAATTTATAAATTAGGCACAGTAAGAAACAATTGCTGTTGTTGTTAGGTGCCGTCGAGTTGGTATCCGACTCATAGCGACCCTCATAGAGTTTTCAATGGCAGACTGTTTCGGGATTGCCTTGGGAGTGGATTGCCAGGCCCTTTTCCCATTTTTGTGATGCTGGGAATTGAACTCGGGACCTCAGAGACTGCAGCGCAGTGCTCTACCCACTGAGCTAAATCCCAGCCCAAGAAACAATAGAAATACCTAATAATAAAATAATTTTAACAATGTACTAGAAGAGTCAAGACAAATAATATTTTCAGTGCATGTTTGACCATGAGTAACTGAAGCTTTGAAAAGTGAAACTTTGTATAAGGGAGGCTATCATATACATAAAGTTAAAAGCATACATATAGGTAAACACAACTCTAATAGAACAAAATACATTTAAAATAGGGCTGGGATTTAGCTCAGTTGGTAGAGCACTGCACTGTAGTCTCTGAGGTCCCGAGTTCAATTCCCAGCACCGCAAAAATGGGAGAAGGGCTTGACAATCCACTCCCAAGGCAATTCCGAAACAGTCAGCCAATGAAAACCCTATGAGGGTCACTATGAGTCGGATACCGACTCGACAGCACCTAACAACAACAACAACATTTAAAATACATACAAGTTGCAGAGTGTGACCTTCTATAATAATTCAGATTGTGTAAATTTCAAGGGTGTAGGAGTAACAGAGAGTTAGGGTTCATGAAGATAATCCACTGAAATAATCACGTGTATATTTTCATTCATGAAACATGGTCTCTTTCCTAGAGTTGGGGTTTCCTCTTTGTGAGCAGATTTGAATGTTGGTACAATATATTTTGATTCAATTTAAGAATGGAAATAATGACCCAAAGTGGATTCAATTGTTTGCTCCAATCCCAATGTATTTTGAAAGGGTCACAATTCTGGTTGTCTGAGAAATTTGGAATCCCTCTGCTGCCACAGTTCTCTAGTTTTCTATGTGAACAGCTGACCACACCGAACAACCTGGCCTGGCCACAGGAGCCAACCTTACCATGGGTGCTGCTTCTCTATGACCTTTTCTTTTCTAGGTTTAGGGATCTTTTGGCTTGTTATTACATATCAGGTCTCAGCAGCCATCTGGCTAGGATCCCAGTAGGAAGCACTCAAATTAACATGTTTCAAGGGGTCTTTCGTAGACTATTTACAGAGACATGGGTAGGGCATGAGCAAACTTCATGGGGGGATCCAGGGATCCAGGGACTCATGACTTCAGGCTGCTTTGCCACCCCTAGGTGTGAGGGAGCAGAGGCAGGGAGCATTACCAGAACTGAAGACAGATCACTGCCTTCTGCAATCTGCGACCTTTAGTTTAGGACCCAGTTAGCTGGTGGCAACCCTGCAGGAGGGGAGGCTGGAGGAACAAAGAATCCAACAATTACTCTCTGCTCTACTGGCACCTCTGCCCAGTCAAACCCAGCAGGAAGCCTGGGAACAATGCAGCTCAGAAATGTAGCCCAATCAGATAGCCTCCAAGGGCCACAGAGCCAAGTGGAGAAGACGGGCTGTGAAATGGAGAGGATGGTCATGTCTTAGTCTCTTTTCTATTGCTAATAACATAATGCTACAGACTAAATCATAGAAAAGAGGTTGCCATGGTGTGAGTGTCCCCCAAAGCCCCATGTGTTAAAGGGTTGGTTGTGCTGGTAGGTGGTGGAGGAAACTTTATACAGTACAGACTAATGGGGGGATATTAAGTTGCTGGGGGCGTGCCCTTGAAGGGGACAGGGATCTCAGCCCCTTCTTCTTCCTTTCTTTGCTTTTTGGTTCCCATAAGGTGAGCAGCTTCCCGAATCATGTGCATCCACCATGATATACCTCCTTGCCACAGGCCCAAAAGCAACGTGGCTAACCAACCCTAGGTTGAAACCTCCAAACCTGTGAATCACAATAAATCTTTTCGCTTTAGAATCTGATTGTTTCAGGTATTTTGCCACAGTAATGGAAAGCCGAATAACACAGTGGCTTATTTTGGCTCACAGTTCTGGTCCAAGACTGAAGGGCTACATCTGATGATTGCCTTCTTGCTGGCATGGCTCACAGTTCTGGTCCAAGACTGAAGGGCTACATCTGATGATTGCCTTCTTGCTGGCAGCCCTAAGACAGTGGAGGGCACTATATGGGAAAAGACAGGAAGCCATGAGAGACCTAGCCCAAACTGGCTTTTGTGGTGGATCCACACTGGAGATATCCTATTAACTCATTAACTGATCAATCCATTAATTGAATGAATAGGTTAATCCATTTGAGAGGAGAGAGTCCTAATCACTTCTTAGAAGTCCCACGTTGTCTGATCTCAATATCTCATAATGGTAACTAAATTTCAACATGAAGGAGCCAGGAGTAGTGGCACATGCCTGTCATCCCCACACTGAGGAGACTGAGGCAGGTAGATTGTGAGTTTGAGGCCAGTCTGGGCTACATAATGAGATCCTGTTTCAAAAAATAAATTAATTAATTAAATAAAATAAATTAAAATTCAACATGAATTTGGAAGGGAAAAGCCATATTCAAACCATTACTAGTGGAAAATATCTAGCAAAGAGGTTATTTACCAGAAAGTCACTCAAAAGCCTACAACAAAACCTGGCCATTTTGAGAGAAGAGAGTATGGCCATCGGTTCAGGTGGAGCTTGACTTTAAGACAATGGCTTCTGAACCTTTGGTATACTTCACTTTGTTCCAGTCCTCAATTTCTGGCCTTCTTCCCCACCCTTCACCTGGTATCTACAGAGCAAGTTTAATGTTGGTTTAGTGACCTAGTAATTTACTTTTGAATCCTTTTGAAGTAGATACAACTTGGAAGACTGCCTGATAACTATTAAGGAAATGAGTAAGATTAGGTAACTTGGCCCAGTCTTGACTAATCCTCTCTTCAACCTGTCACTCTGGTTTGGCCAGCACTCTCAATTGTGACACCCAAGTTCTTCACTTGGTTGGTAGCCTCACAGCCTTCCCTGGGTTCTGTTTTCATTCTCTCCCTTCTCTGTCTTGGTGGGAAGACACTCTCTGGGCAGGGTGTACCTGAAAAGAACAAAACTTGGAAACATTGACTTTCCCACTTTTTTTCCCATTTTTTTAAAAATAATTTGTACCTCTTCCTTAAATTCTAATTTTTGGGGAACATATTTTTAATTTACCCATTATATCAATGAGTCTTTATTTGGCAGATGATGTGCCTCATGTTTAATTATTTTCTGCACATGTCAAGGCCCTTTTAACACTTATCCCTTTCTGGCTTTAGACAAATGCTCCCTTCTCAGCCTTCAAAGTTGGACAAACACAAAATGTATCCGATGAAATGAGATGATGGACTATGGAATTTAAAGGACAAGCCCATATATTTTTATACTGAATTTCATGTTTTAATGAAACAGTTGAAAGGGCTAAGGTTGACTTGGTGGATTAGTTCACAGGCTGACCTAACCTTTAGTTACTCTTTCGGCTCTTTCTAGAATTTGGACTGAATCCTAGGATGGGGACTAGGGAGGACTTGGAGCTCATGGTTGATACCACCCAGTATTAGACACCTTGAATAGCTCGGAAAGCAGTAAGAGAACTTGGAATGTATGAAAATGAATTGTGATCAGATTTTGTTTCTGAGATGTGCTAAACCACAAGTCCCTGAAACAAACAAGAAAAAAAGAATTTTTATTGGTGTTCAGGTCACTCCTCAGATGTTATCTGATTTCTGTTTTGCAATAGATAAGAGTACTTTCTTTGCGTAGGTTACAATACTGGTATTCAAGCAACTATGTAATGTTGAGCAAGACATGTATATTAGTCAGCTTGTCACTATTATGACAGAGAAGATGACCAAAGCAAACTTATGGAAGGAAATATTTATTGGGGACTCATGGTTAGAGGATCAGTCCGTAATGGTGGCAAGGCAGGCATGGCGGCATGTGGCAGGGCCCATGGCAGATGACTGTCCATCTTCATGACCAGGAGCACAGAGAGCTGACCAGCAGGAGTCTGGGTAAAAACCTCCAAATGCCTGCCCACAGTGACTCATTTCCACCAAGCTACATATTGCCTTCCAAAGTTCCATAACCTCCCAGGAGAGCACCACTACTGGGGACACAATTTTCAAACACATAGCCTTTGGGGGACATTTACATCCAAACCATAGCATCATATAACCTACAGTATCCTGAATTGGATGGGTAATATTACCTAACTCACACTTTTGTTGTGAGAGAAAATGAAGTGATATAGGTAAAGTGCTCAATAGTGTTTGGCACAGAAATAAAGTCGTGAAAAACAAATTAACAAATTAACAGAGCATAAGTGAAGTACAGGGAACTAGATGTTGTTGTTGTTGTTATTAGGTGCCTTTGAGTTGGGTCCTACTCATAGTGACGCTATCAGATGAAACACTATGCCATGCCCAACACTATGTCAATGCCTCTCAGGTATTCATATGGTTTTCAGTGACTAATTGGCTCTTGGAAGGGGGTTGTCAGGTCCTTCTCCCAAGACTATAGCACCTGGTATTCCCAGGTGGTCTCCCATCCAAGGACTAACCAGGCCTGACCCTGCTGAGCTTCTGAGATCTGACGGGATCAAATGCCAGTGTTGTATGGCTGCAGATATATTAAAAAAAAAAAAAAAATATATATATATATATATATAT